>VZTT01075303.1:38416-78499 GCA_013400855.1 Buphagus erythrorhynchus | reverse complement strand
ATAAGTGACAGATAATCTGATATCAACCTTACAGTGTGGTTTTTTTTGTTGGTTTTTTTTTTTTTACTATGCTCGAGGTAACATAACTCAAATGCTTCTGTGCGGTCATTATGCACAGAGCCAATATGAGCTCCCACTTATTAAGGTATATTTAGCACCCTTACTCTGAAGCTCTCAGATCAATGGAGTCCACAGTCTTAATCTTACATTGCTCTTGCTAACAATGTGGTTACTGTAGTGTTGGCCCTAGTTCTCAAAGGAAAGAGGATATTAAGCAGAAACCTCTGGTAATGAAATCTCATGTAATGAAAGAGTGTTTACAGTGAAATGTTCACATGTTACCCACAAATCAGAGCCTTACAAGGTGATTTCTGAAAGCCTCTGTAATTATACAAGTGCCACAAAGTGCAGTTGGGTGGCAGGCAGGTTATTTAACATTTATTATTACCACATAACACACTACAATTCTGAGAGCAAAAAGGGTGTGAGGGATAGCAGTATTTCACAAAATTCACACAACACAATTAAGAATCACAGGCTTGGAACATTTATAAGTGCTTTCAGCATATGTTACTCCTTATTAAAAACAAACTGCATGCAGCTCAAGAGAAAGTCCTGTAGATAGCAAGAAACCACAAGGAGAAATCTTTCCAGTGGAGAGTAAGAGTGCAGCAGCCATATAATGAAGAGGGAGCATGGCAAGGAGAAAGCCTGTGTGCTATGGAAGTGCTGCCCTGTGGGACAAGGTGTTTCAGCCTACCTCACAACTGGTGACAGGTGAATCAAAGAAATCTTCTTGTCACCAGGGGTATGAAAAGACTGGAATCTTCACAATGCTCTAAGTGTGAACAAAGGCTGTGCATCTCCAAATCCTCTGTACATGATGATACCTCAACACGGAAAGGTTATCCATGTTATGAAGGGTTGCAGGATTAGGCCCTAGAGACAAGAATTCAAGCAAAGGGGAGCAGAGTGACTTGTATGGATGGTGCTTCCCCTTGTGTCAAGAAACACAGTTAAGACATTCACTTTTAGCTTGTCCTCTGAGTTAATATAACTAAAACCATCTCCACCTCTTATAGATCTAATGCCCATCCTGACATTCAGCAGGAATTCAGCAACCCTCATTCTGCTACAAAAATAGTGAAACTTTTGTATTTGAAACATCCTTTCAGAATGCTCTCAGCAGCTTTCAGATAGATGTAATCATCAACTAGTTGATCATCTACCTTTTACAGTATTCCACATCAGTTACTCTCTTCCTAGCCAGAAGGTCCATGAAAAGACATTGGTGTTTGGCTCTTTGTTATCAATTTAATTTCAGAGGTGGTGTAGGGGTTAATAGACCAGGTACTAAGAAAGCCAGGAAGCCAGATGTCTCCTCTGCATGAACAAGCATGCTAGAAATATGTCTGTCTGCTTGGCCAGCTCTGCCAAGATCTTCTTCCATTGAGATCACTCTTTCAGGATAGCACAGGTGCAGCCTGTGAATCCAGTATATTCATCAGCAGAGCCTGAAAACTCTCTTACAAATTGGAGCTCTTTTGATCTAGACACTGTGTTGGTACATTAGAGGCAGGTCCTAACACGGGATATTCAGTGTCTAAACAAATAAGGCAGATAAAGACTGGGAGGGAAAGAGACAGCACAACTCCCCCATGATCATAAAATAAAGGAAGAACCAGGAAAAGAAGTGCTGTAGTCTACCCCATCTGCTGTGCTGTTCAAGGACCTTTTATTTTCTGTTCATTACTTGTTAATTATTTCTGAATGCCGGAGAAGGCAAAAAGACAAACAAGTCCCCATAGAGTTAGAAAACAACCCTGCTGTAAGGCAGTCTCAAATTGGTTGAGTTTGCAGCCAAAAGCATTCCCAGGAGAGGAAGCAGAGCTTGCTGCTACAAGAAAAGGGCCAGTTGGTTTCTGAAACCCATGGATGTATAAACAGAGATAAAGCCTGAGACAGAAACTTGGAGAAAACTGCACAGTGGAAGCTGCACACACACGAGCAGGCTGTGTCTTTTAGAGGATGGGAATGTGCACTAGCAGCTGCCGTGTGCAAGCACTGGGACACAAATGTGCCACAGCAAACCTGACTGGCTCAGCACAGGGCTGCCCCAGCCCCGCACCCTGCTGCAGCTCCACAGGCTTTAAACACCAGGTGCCTTGGTCACTCGAATCCTGTGTCCCTGTAAGCTAACCAGCAGATATAATAAACTATCTCAGTGCCACTGAAATCCCACTCTTCAGTACTGAGGAGCAAGAGCCTGGTAGGCTGAGTGGGCACTTTGGTGGACAACTCAAAATTATTTGAAAACTGAAGAGTGGGCATTATCATATTATCAAAGGTACTCTGGCTCAACACAGATGCTGTAGATGCTTATGCAATTTGCACAATAAACTCACTTCAGACACCAAGCTCCAGAAAGTATCTTCCATTTTGAGGTTTTATGTCTCATCAAGTCAAAAGTCAATAAAAATTAAAATATGACAGCTGTATAGAGTTTTATAGCAATAACATAAAAGTGTGATTTACAGAAAGGCTTTTTTTCTTTGTTGTAGACAAAATATGAGAGGCAATCCCTTGTCTATAAAGACACATCCTTCAGTAAAGCCATCATAAAGAATTTAAAACCCTGATAATGATAAAGGGCAATGTTTAATTTTTTAGTACTTGCAGTACCTATGCCAATGCAGATATCCTCTATGGCTTTGCTCAACATTTAAACTTCCCCTTTTTTCCTCCTCAAAAAAAAATTCTCAGATAAATTTCTAACATATATCCAGAGATATTTTAATACAAAGTTGGTTTTTTTGAAAAGCTCTTGTATGAATTACCAAGTATAAGAGAACTGAGCAACGGTTTTCGTTGTCAGAGTTAACAGTAATATTGGGTCAAGCAGTAGAGCCCAGCTTTACAGCTGTTTGCAGCATTTATTGCAATAGTGCTTAAATAAGCAATCTGAAGCTGCCTGGTTTCACTTCTTGCCTGAGCTCTGCCCTGTCTGTGGTGAATTCTGCCATGACTGATGGGGACTGGCAGCCGCTCCTCATCCACGTGCCCTGTGACCCGTTGAGCACAGCAGCAGAGGAAGTGTGCAGGCAGACATGAGCACCACTGACAGCAGTGGATCCTCAGGACAGCAGGGATCTGATGGGGCTGGGGCAGGCAGCTGCTGGATCCCCAGCCACCACCTCTGCTCCTGGGGATGGGTAGTGAGGAACTTCTGCATTAAAAATCTCACTGCGCTTGACAACCAGCAATTGATTTGCTCCTGTAAAAAAGTGTCTCATCTTTTTTTTGTGCCCATTTAAAACCTTGTTCTCTAGTCAGGTTAAAAAAATAAGTGCAATTCAATTAGGGGCTCTGCAAAACAAGAAGTTTCTTTTATTTCCTGCCTGAATGGTTCACAGGTTACTCAAACAAAGCTACAGTGCTGCTGAGCAATTTCACCTCCCATTGGTTCAAAAAGCTCCATGACCTCTTAGCAACTACCAAAAACCAACTCAAATATAAACACATAACTTAAATTGCATGCACATTTCCTTTCCCATTCATCTTTCTCTACTCTACAGAAACGTTGACTTTCCTAATGATGTTTTAGACATACTGGGAAAGTGTATAAGCCATTACATAGCCATAAATATAATTATGGAATTACACTAGTTTTCTGATTGTCTAAAGAATTAGTTGGGACATGAATGCCCCAGCTTGCAAAATCAATTTGCATATTCAACTTAGATGTTTATCCATCAAAACATTTTAATTTCCAGTTCAAATCATTATCATGAATTCTGCTCTGATCTTCTTGCCACAGATGTAACTCAAGTAACAAAAATCAGAGAAAAAGCTAAAAAGAAAATCAATAAAGTTCTGTGATGAGAAGGTCAAAATATTGTTCAAACTTGAAAGAGAGGCAGTGGTGTTTATGCCAATAGAGAGTCTGTATTACTCACTGCTTTTCCCCAGCTGAGTAGCTTTGCCAAGCATCATATTCTGCTGAGTTTCAGTTATACTTGTGTGGATGTTGCTCCACAGATAAAAGACACAGAACCATAACAGAGGGAGTCATACTCATAAATGTGCTCCTACACCACTGATTTGGTTGCAGAGCTATAATAGCTGCTATGTCACCACTAATTCTCTCTTTTCTGGTCAGCTTTGATATGTTATGGCTGAGACTGTACTTATTTCTTTTTAGTGACTTGGTAGGGCACATAATACTTCACAGAGGTTTCTTGTTCACACAGATTCAGGCAAAGTTCAATTCAGGCATGTTTTAGAAATGCCACCACAGCTTCACAGAGCACAGATGACAGACGTGCAAATTCATGGCCACTGTAAGGCACGGACAATCAAAGCGGTGATGGAGAGCTTCCACGGGTAAAACATGGCCCAAATGAAATTCAGAAAGGTTTAACATACTCACTGCAGATGATGGGGCTCCTGAATAATTGCTCCAGGGAGTGTGTGCAGTATACAGCCATTTCCGTGTAGTAAATCAGGTGATTTGGTTTGAATGCATGTCTCCCTGTCATCACTCCTGCTGCCAGATCCCAGATAATGCGTCTACTAACAGCCTCAAGAAGCCAGGGAAGGACTGGTAAGGTCCCAGCCACCAGTGGGGTGGCAAGTTTCCCTCTCCACAGGAATGCCTTGGTATGAAAGAGAATGTGAAGAGCCAGTGGTAAGCAGGTTGTTTGCAGGCAACACACATTTAATCTGTCTGCCTCTAAACATGCACTGTCCAGAACTGCAATTAATTTACAGATCAATCTGTCACATCCAGACTCCCTCTAGTTCCCTCTCTGGTGTTTTCTAACAGATCTTTGTTATGAACGTGATCTGTGGATGGAGATACAAACAAAGAAATAAAATGGGTAGGAATAAGATTTGAAGTCCATCAGCAATTTGATTCAGCTTGTAACTGTGAGCATTAATGGCTGTAGTAATATCCCTGGTTTTAAACAGTTTCTGGTATGGAAAATGGGAAAACCACAATAACTAGAATCAACCTGATGAATTTAGTACCAGGGGACATTTCAGAGGGGGATTTATGTAAGTTCTGTTGGTTTCCATGGATCAGCTCTAGTGTAGGGCAACTCTAATTTTAGGTAAAAGACTTTGATGTGTCTTTAGTACAATGTTATCCAGCCATACTTTTTACAATTTATTTGTAAATCTTGAGCAGAAAACAGAAGTCTTGAATCTGTTTCAGCAGACATCTGATAAATGTCTCATAAATCTATAGCTTCCCTCCACTTTGTCCTACCCATTACCTTTTGCCCTGCAGTTCTGTTTGAGGGTTGTTTTCTTGGTTGGTTCAAAGGGGTTTCTTTGAGAAGGGGAGACAATGAATTTTTTTTTAAGGTGGAGTTGCACCTGCTGCATTTTCAGTATGCCTGTACAGGTAGGATAATCTAAATCCTCCTTACTTGTCATTTTCCTAGGTTACAGTCATGTTTCTGGCAAAATGAGAAGTGTTTTCAGTTCACAGGATCCAGATATGATTTACAGAATTTCCGAAGGTGCTCAGTGTTGATCTGGCAGTGTTCTCTTTAAAAATTACTTTCCACTTGCCAGCAGTGCAGAGAGGACAAACTAGCACAAAGTACTTTTGAACCCATCCTTAGCACACTAAACAGAAAATTAATTAAAATTTTTTTAATTATTATCCTTCTATGTTCTTTCATAACTTCTTTACTCACTCATATTCTACTACTTATCTGTGGTTATCACATGGATCTCATACCTTCAGAAATGTGTCTCTTTTCTCAACTCTAGACACTGTTATTTGACCAATGCAAAATTTGGTTTCTTTTCCTTTCCTTCACATTTTTTGCCTCTCAATGAGCTTCACACAATAACTTTTCTAGCCTTTCCATACAAGGCTTATTCCCTCTGAAGGCACATTGGTAACTTTTTTATCAAAGCACATTTCCCCATATATTTTGTGATCTCAGCTCTCAAAATCTCTAGGACCTTGTCTGCAACTGAAGTTCAATTTACTAGCCCATTATTTCCGATTACCATACTGCTTCTTTCAGAGACTAAGATAATGTTAGTTTCCTTTGTGTCCTCCATTTACACCACTCTGCCTCCCTATAGAACTTTTAAATATTCATTAATATTTCAATCAATATTCTCCTACAGTGACAAAACTCAGCACACTCCTATCCCTCCTGCTTGTCAAAGACAGCCAGCAAGCAACCCATCTGAGACCACAGATGCTAAACTTTATAGATGTGGCCTCTTTTTTGTCATTTCCCAAAATAACACAGGTTTTCTCAGAATTGCATTTGAATTAAATAATACCTTTTTTAGAAACACACTCTAGATTTTAGGAATTACCACTGTTGAGAAACCCACTGCAACCTATATGAATTTTATTTGAATCTGGCTAACTTAAATTTTGTCTTGTAACAAAACTACAAACAAGTCAACCCTAAACTGAATCATGGTTTTAAAGAGTTAAGATTTTTGCTAAGGATAGAAGTAGTTTCCATGACCAAGATGTAAGTTAGGTAGGTAAATGGTAGGTTAATAATTACTAGATGCTTAGGCTAGAGCTAATTGGTATAATTATCTGCTATTATGAACTTACGTATAGAAGAACATAAAATAAGTAAACTGTTAATCACGAAGCACAAGCCCTTGGATCATGCCAGAGGGTCACCAAGACCTGATGAAGACTCTCCTGATTTCATCCTTCGAGACCACTGACCCATTTCGAGACCACCGACCCAATTCAAGAGAAGAACTGCGCATGCGTGAAGGACTAATGGGCTCATTTTAATATCGGATGGGGATGGGAAGTGCTGGGGTTATGCATATGTACTGTATGTAAGATCTTGGGGACCTATTCAGGACCACATATAACAATTCACACACATAATCATGCAAGCTACACCTTGTAGATAAAAATGTTTATTTAGAAGGGAGGGGACTAACGGTCAGAGGCAGGAGTGAGAATGGTATAAACACTGAGTAAGAAGAAGCCTTTTCTACAACATTAATTTGCAAAAGGCAGACCAAAGTGTTTCTGCTCCCCATGTAAGAGGGAGAGTGCAGGAACTCCTCTGGCCAGACACATGTTTAGAGCTAATGCCACTAAACAGAGGAAAAAGCCCAGAGATAATTTGCAAAGTTCTGGCTTTAAAATACCCTTTTTAAGAGCATAAGGGAAGTGCAAAGCAGACCTCGGAACCTAATCTGCCCTCTCCCACTCTGTAAGGCATAAGGAAATGAATCCCACTTGCAGGAAAGCAAAGTGGCTGATGCAGCCCTTAACAAAACACATTTCTGGGTGCCTTGGTCCCCCAGCTCAGCTCTCAGCCTCTCCCAACAGGGTCAGAGGCCACCTGTGATGCTGTAGCTGCTGGTGGTGCCACATTAGGACAAGGAGTTCACAGCCACACCCATTTCACAACTCTTGGCCACAAACTCTTTTCCTGGGTCAGGCCCTTGAATAAATGGCTGTTACTGCCTTGATGAGCAAACACAAAGTATTCCACAGCCTGTAGACCCACCCTGAGAAATTTTTCCCTTTTCCTGTAATCAGATTTTTCCGCTGGCAGACAAGCCTGAGTAGGTCTTCTGGCAAATCCCTCCCCAGAGCATTTCTTTGGAGCCAATCTGATGACAAAAGAGCGAGTGGCTCATTAGCTGCGAGGAACACTCGGGTGGCCTTGCAAATGCCCCTTGCCAGGAGATGAAGGCAGTGAAGGCAGATGAACCCCAGTGAAGGCAGGGGTTCCAGGGCTGCCAGCAACTCTGTGTGCCTTTGCATGGGCCAGCAGTGCCTGGCGGGCTCGTCTGGGCTTAGGAGGAGGCTGGTGTGGGCTTCCTTGACTGGCAGGATCTGCCCAACAACAGTGGTTTGACAGAGGTTAAGCTGTGAATCATTTCCAAACACAAGAACTGGCCTGCCAGTCCTAAAGTCTGTCCTGAAACTCTGTAGCTTTCCCAAACAAAAGCAAAAAATGGTGAAATAAAGCAAATGGGTGAAATTTGAGAAATTTGTTTCGCTCATGGGCTAAACCACAGACTATGTCCAACCCTTCCCCACTTGTCTTAACCCTAGCAAGTCTAGGTAATACTCTTTGTATCCAAAAGCACATAAAGCAACATTAATTTAATCATTAGTTTCAATTTATAATTTATGACAAATCCTTTACTGAACTTAAGTACTTTATGCAAAGAGATGTTTGCACGTGGGCTTTTGGTGTATGCATCTTTTGGGTATTTAATTAGAGGCTGGTTTTGCTAAGTTGCGTGCCTAGTAGGAAGCCTGCTCTTACTCATCTTCCTCCTAAAACACAACCAAAGTAACAGGCCTAGTGCAATCATCCACAATGGGTCTGATCCTCAAAAACAACATTTGAGGAAGCAGGTGTCCTCCAGCACGCCTGGCACTCCACAGATGGGCTGGGCAATGAAGTGCTGCAGGAAGAGCTGCCTGGTGCTGCAGAAGCCATTCCAACAGCTTGGTAATGGTGCTGTTCTCGTGAGAAAAGCAGGGTCATTATTAAGTGGATGGAAACTGTTGGTTGTAAAAGGCGTTTATACAAATGTAAACCCTTCTTTACTGCCACATTAAATTTATCACAATGCAAAGAACTGTCAGTAAGAGGGTGTTCAGTCTTCCCCATCTACCACAAGCCCATTTAAAGCAGATAACTTCATCACTGGTGTCTTCATCCAAAACTCTATGTTCAAAAGTTGATCAAAATACTAATCATCCTCAAATCCTTTGCATTCCTGGTAGAATCTCTTCCATTCCTGTTCAAGGTAAAGTTAGTTATTGATTGCATGACATACTGGGAGCAATGCTTATATAGGGTACTTAACACCTTTCCTTATAAAAGAGAGAGACAGACAGACACAGAGAAATCGTTCTTCCTGGATGAATTTGCAGGCAGCTATTACTCACAGCAGACCTATGATATTTGGTTTGAAGAAAAATGCCTTTACTTTCTTTCATAAAAATTCACTTGTGCTTTGCTTGGCTAACAGCTGAGAAGAGTAAACCTCTTTTCTCTGGCTTCTATTTTCTGAGGAATAGCAGCTCCACAAGCAAATCCATAAGCAACAAATAAGCATCAAAATTATTTTGCTAGAAATCCAAGAAATTGGTGTAGCACTTGGAAAAGCAGAATGGAGACAAAGAGGCTGACTGTTACCCAGATACAAGGTCTGTGAAGCTTACACCCCACCAACACAGATAGCAGAAGCACTCCCAGAAATATGAAAAAAAAAAACCCAAAAAAAAAAGTCTGCCATAATCTTTCCTCTCTCTGCTGAACATCATCAAGACCCAACAGGTAACTTTTACAGCCCTATCCATCACTGGGATAACAGGATCTCCTGCTATCATTAGTTTTCAGTTCAAGTGCTGAAATGTTTAAGGAGATGGATGAAAATCCTATAGGTGACAGGGACAAGGTAATTCATAGCATCATACAGTACTCAGTCTAACTGTTTTTCTTTAAAGAAGTCCTGGTTTAAAACCAGTGCTTTGCTTTTTAAAGTGATGTTCTGGTTTTAAAACAATGTTTTCTGATTCAAGTACTATGAAATATCATTTCTTTCAGAAATGCATCCCCATATGGCACACTTAAGGGACACAGTCTTGGACTAGCATTTCTCCACAGAAACCTGTCTCAGTCAATGTACAGATTGAAAAATTAAAGTCAGAGCAGCTTTAGTTGTTCTTCAATAAAGGCTGACTCGGTTTTGAATGTAAAATTAGTAATGATGCATAATTAAAATCAAAACACCCAGCAGTTTTCTACAAAGGAAGTCAATTTCATTTAGTTATTCTTAAAAATATTTTCCCCAAAAAGAAATGAACAGGTGGATACAGACTGACCTTGAAGTGTTACACCATTATCTTTTATAATATCCAGCAGAAAAAAAAACCCCACAAATTATTTTATAGGCACCTGGCTCATAATGTCTTACAAATTAAATCCTCATTTATCTATATGCACCTAACAGTACCTATTCATCGCCTTCACTTAAAAACACATTGCCCTTCTTTCTAGCCTTGTTAATTTCCAGATGCTAATTAAATTTAAACTCATAAGTGTATCTGTTTAGCATGCATGACTAGATCATCCTTCAATATCCATTATCCATTGTACATTCAAACATGTTTACCTACTGCTTTTGTTTTGGTTTGTTTTGTTTGGATCCATTTCCATCAGTTTAAAGGAGGGAGCTTATGAATTTAAGTTTCCTATTTGGATGCTGGGTGGCTGGATTCTCAGGCTTAGTGCTTTTGTAAACACCTTTGTCTCAACCTACTGTGAGGCAGAGGTATTTTCAGATTATAGCATCAGAATATGGAAGAGCAGAATGGAAAAAAAAATCCCTCTGCAAAGCAGCAATGAAGCATTTCAGCAAAGGTAGGAATTCTTTTTTTCCCCAGTCTTGCCCTACCCATCACAAAGTCTGGCTAAATATGTATTCTGTATTCCCTGCTCCACTCAGTGCAAGCAGCACAGCCCAAACTCATGAGGAAGGGACTGGGACTGTCATGATGGAAAACAGCTCCTGAGTTGCAGCCTGACTCCTGTCCCAGGTCTGCAGGATCTGGTCAGGAGGATGCCCTGGCAGCACAGCTGAGCACTTCCCTGGTGACCTGACGAGCAGGTGGGTGACTACCTTCAACTTCTGTACCTGACCAAGCACACAGCCTCGGAGACTGGTCTCAAATGGAGGAAACCCGAAAGGTCTCTAGAGCCCTGTCCCTGCCGTTGTCCCACATGCTGCCACTGCATCTGCCCAGACCTGCAGCATTGGGCAGCAGCACCATGGCCTTCACTGGCTGTCCCTGCAACTGGTTCCCAGACTTCCCCAGCCACCATCTGGCTCTTAGGGGAGGGACAATAAAAAACAGCTATTTCTACCTCTTTGTTTCTGAGCCTGTACCAACTCCCTGGTCTCAGAGCCTGGTCCACTCCACAGTCTCCATTTTTGTGTGTTTTGCACTTTTTTGGCATCAACTAATGCCATCAACTTTGGTCTGCAACTTAGTAACTGGGACTTGCTGTCATGAAGGACACTTGTTCTATAAAAATCCTAAGATTTCAACAAAAGTTTCTATTTCAAAATAGGATTAAAGATCTGCTTTTTAGCAGTGGAGAGTATTTTGGAAAAAAATCTGCAAGTTTTGTTCCTCTTCTCTCTCCCATACTAATATTTCCTTACTGAAAGCTGATTTTTTTAATACTGAATTACATCAACCAAGGAGGAATTCAACCCAGTTTGACATTTCACAGTGCATATCAACATAGCGTTCCCTGCCCTTCACTGAAATTAAACCTCAGATCTGTCTTAGACTCCTAAGCATCTCACTCCAGGCTGCTCCTTCTCCCCTACCACACTCTGTCCCCTGGCATGACCACAAAAACCATGACTTCCAGCATGGCTCTTACAGTCAGAAAGTTCTGTGTAGATGGAAAATGCAGCTGTCCAAGGAGTCTAGGGTCAGAGCAGCAGTAGGGATCAATGTCCACAAACTTCCAGCAGTGGCCATTGCAGCACTTTTTAGGACACAATGAATGTTGATCCAATCCGAAAGCTACCCAATTTGATTGAAATCAAGTACATGCTGAATTACACCAGTTCAGTGAGAAACAGAACCCACCCTCCATTTTCTCTGTGAAAAACATGACTGTGCAAAGCCTACTTTTTTATGTTAAGAAAATGTAAGTGAAACATTCCCAGAGCAGAATATGTGAGACTTGTACATGTGATGCTTACTTAGGGAGAACTCAAAAACTTCCCCTAATGCATGTCCCCAAAACTACCAAAATACATCACTGCTCACCAATTTAATGAAAAAGATTCTTCAAAAAAAATCGGATATATTCCAAGAAGGATGATTTGACTGATGCATTTGGGTCTGAAGATTACAGAAACGGCCTAGTAGGAAGAAAAGAGCAAATACAGATCTTGTCACGTGGGCTGGTTTTACTGCCAGTACAGCGAGGAGACTCCTGCTGTAAGAAATACCTGAGACTCAGTTTGCTGCAAAAGCAGAGGCAAACAATGAAGGCTACTGGTTCACTTACACGCCACCAATTCAGTGATTTGCTTCGCTCAGGATCTGCAGTGATATTTCATTCACTCTAACACAGACAATCATTATCTGCATGTGGGTGCTGAGAGGACAAGGAGCGAGTGTGGAAATCAAGGTCAAGGAAGCAAGAAGAGCTCCCTAGTTTATCCCAGGGAACAGTTATTCCATTCTGCAATAACACAGGTTAACAAATAATGTAATAAAGATTGGCGTGCTGCCAGGATGACTGAATTGATTCCTACACAGCACAGCACAAATCTTTTGATCTCCCCATAAAGAATGGGAAATTATAGCCACAGTGTGTACCTTGCAGGGAAAGCAAATAAAAATGAAATGAACATTTCTAGCAGTTTTGACCTTGCTTTGGGGAATACTGCTTTAAATTTGATTGCCCTGCCCACTTATTATTTCACAAGAAGACACAAGCAAGTCACAAGACAGTTTTTAGTATTCCCTTTGATGAGGTAAAAAAATGGATTGTCATCTCCCACCCACTTCCCCCCCCCCCTTCATTCTTACACTCAACAGAAAAGATTTTATCCAGGCTTTGATTTGATTTTCAGGATTTCTGGTGGGAAATTCTTACAGCAGATATTTTGCTTCCATTGGGGTTTATGGTACTATTCTGTCTAATTATTTCTGGCATTTTGCCCATCAAATTGTGAGTTTCTTCAAAGGAAAGAAATGACAGGAGGCCTCCTTTAGAGCAATCATGGATCGGGTTTGAATTTTGTTGTCTTGGAAACAAGCTAGTTCTTGTCATTGAATATATTCATAAAATAATGGTTGAAACATCACTGATAATAATGGGCTCTTTCCTTGTCAAAATTCATGTTCTGGGGACTTCGCTGCAAGAGGCTCTGTCAAAGAGTTTTTGCAGATGTTGAAGATAATTTCAACACTTCTGTTTAAAATCTCCAGCCCAGGATTCCCATCTCTCCACACCAGTGGCCAGCTCTGCTCATGGGAGGGGTCAGCAGGGGTTAGGAAATCCCCAGCATCCCTTCACAGCCCCAGGAGCACCAAGTAACTGCATCCTTACAGCTGGGACTCCAAGGCATGCACCCTCCAGTCCCCATTGTCAGCAACAGATCCAAATCGGAGGGTGAGCACCCAGCACAGATAACTTAGTCTACATTGGGCCAATAAGGCAGAAAAATTATTGCTGATATAAGTCCCCAGGTTCAGGGTATTTACACTCTCTGCCAGCAGTCTTACCAGTTTTCCAGCAGGTTCTTCACTTTTCAAACAGATGGGTATTGACTGATGAGCAAAACCCAGATACCCAGAGAGGTGTTGTTTTTGAGGAAGACTGTTCAAACCAGGAATTCCTTGTCTTTGAGCTTCTGTATCAGTTAATCTGCCTTTGGTTTTAGTTTTTCATATTTCCCTTGGTTTTAAAACCAAGGGGAAAAGAGCCCTGCATCAAGATGCTTATGGTTCCTGAACAGCATGAATTAAGCTGAGAACTGTGCAGGACTTGACAAAATCCTGTGTCTCCCTGAGACTTTTTTTTGTGTGTGTCTGTGTGGATGTGCACGTGCATAGGTGTGGCACACAAATATGGAGGAAGAGGGGGTGAAGCTGTAAAAGCCACCAGTGGGGACAGGTCATAAAAAGCTTCCATTCTGCCAACTTGTCCGTGCAGCATTTGGCTAGATATAGTAAACCTGTGGGATGCTTGAGAAAATTAAAACTCTAAATTATTATGAGTGAGACTAGCTATAATAGATCTGCTGTGAGAATCTTACTAGCAGTTTTATGATTTTTTTCTGTCCTTCTCAAATCACTACATAATGACACTCAATAGTCAAATGTCTAACAAGGCCATTTAATGTAGCCTGCAGAAGAGGA
The DNA here is from genome assembly GCA_013400855.1 of Buphagus erythrorhynchus. Classification (NCBI taxonomy): domain Eukaryota; kingdom Metazoa; phylum Chordata; class Aves; order Passeriformes; family Sturnidae; genus Buphagus; species Buphagus erythrorhynchus. Next base: position 64,557 of record VZTT01075303.1, on the reverse strand, counting down.
TTCTCCTGTGAAATTTTACTACAGCCTCTTTAGCACAAAGCTTTCTCAGATTATTAGTAATTTGCATTAGGTCTATTTAATTTTGAGGAGTGCCAGTTCAGTGACCACATGCATATTAGAGCTTAGCAAGTGCATGTATCTAAAAAGTTACCAAAAGGTCATAGGAATTCTACAAGGCATTTGGGATTTTCAAATTTTCTCTTCATTACAGCAAGGGAAACCAGCACGAACCTTTTCATGAGACCAGAGCCTCTCATCTGAGACATGATGAGTTGCAATGCAATGCACTGCTCATATCCCTGCAGCAGAATCCTTTTCCACTATATATAATGGTCTTTTAGCAGAATTTTCCCATTTCACTGTGGAAGAATAGCCTGATGATGAGGAAAATTCCTTCCAAGAACTCTGAAGGAAAAGCACAGCTTTCCTTGCAAGAATTGGTAAGCACCCCTTCTTCCCAAGCAAGAATCACATGAGCTGCTGGTGTGACACATGCTAGGGGTCACAAGAGAAACTCCACGGCACTTGAAGACAGGGCTAACAGAACAATCAAATAACAAAGGATATCAGCAAATAAAAGCAACATAAAGAAAAGCCAGTTTTCTTTCACAGAGACATTCCTACTTTCTCCTTTCAAACTATCCAACTTCATGCTTTAAGTTGCTCCCAAAGCCTACAAGAAGTGTAACACCCAAATGAACAGGCATGATAAACCTTTTTTGAGAACCCAGTTGCTTGATAGCTGTGTTTCACCAGAAAGGCCACATCCTGCACCCAACTATAAGGTTACACCTCAGTGGATGTAGCAACATGGTCTCAGAGCCATGTAGTCTCCTGACACAAACATCAGACGATAACTTCTTCTTCACCTTGGTGAGATGGAAAAAAGCCCTCAGAGTGTCTGCTGTCCTGTGCACCAAGGGCACATAAGCTGTACATAACCTCACCACTTTGTGAGGATATTTTTATGCCTTGACTATTTTACACAAATGCAATATTTCAGACTCCTATCACAGCTACCCAAACACCAGAAAATATATTATTATATTTTCCTGCTCAAGAAAGCAGGAACTTGCCAACAAAATTAGCTCATCCTTGTGAGTCAGACACTCCAATCAAGGTTATATAGTCTCCTACAGTAGGTCTGAGAGAAAAACAGCTTTACAAGGACAGAGCATTTCAGGCTGTCACACATCAGGATTCAAAATGGATTGGAGTTATGTGTTGTACCATTGCATTAGTCTGAATGCACACTGGAGCCCCAGAAGGTGAGGAGCAAACAGAAAGGAGAAAACTCTGCAATCTGTTCTTCGTTAAGTCAATGATTATGAATCAGTTATCTAATGAACCAGTAATAGGAATGATGACTAAGTAAAGTAGCTAATAAAGCTAATTTATGTGAAGTTGAAATTTTTAGTACTGTGCATTAAAATAAGCATGATGTCTCAGCATAGTAGGGACAATATTAGTGCTATATATACCAAGTGCTTGCAATGCTTCAAGATGGTAATACAGCTAGATATGCTGAGCTTCTGCATTTCTGATTAAAAGCTTGGTTCTTCAGCACAGACCAACCTACTGGCCTTTCCATGCCACCTGCATGCTTGCTGCGAAACACACTCCGTGCAGAAATCCTGGGTGCCAGCATATCTTCTCATCCCCACTGGGAAAGAGAATAAACAAATGAAGGGCCTGATAAGGCAGATATTTTTTCTCCTATTACCAGTGTCTCAATTTACTTTGGTTTGTTTTTTTTTTGTTGTTGTTGTTGTTGTTTTTGGTTTTTTGGTTTTGGTTTTTTTTTTTTAATGTGAAACCAAACAAAAGCATCTTACTAATCTTGACTGGAATGAACCTGATATTCTGCAACACATATAGTGGGCAATAAACTATGGCACATATAGCATCCCAATTCTGCATTTCCATTTTAACTGCTCAGCTATGAGAGTATTTCACTCACACGCTAACTCAAATGATTACAGATTACTTTAATGCAATTTGCTCTTTTTTTGCTTTCATGGACTTTGGAAAATTAATAGACATAAGCAAGCTTGCCAGGAAGTTTGAAGGCAGAAATAAATGAAGGTCTTGGGAGCCCAAAACATAAGCTACTTAGCCACTCAAACTATACCCTTCTGAGAGAGGAAATGTGTAGTGTGATATATTTGTTTGCTGTCACTGGCAGGAAGGCCTGCCAGGATAGCCTCACTGTTCTGGCACATGGTCAAGTTCTTTTCCCACACACAAAGACAAACCAAAGCCAGGGGCACAAGGACACCCCAGGGCTCTCACTACCTTTGGCTGAGAAAACTTTTCCTAGAGAAAAGATAGCTGAGATGAATCAAAAATTAATATTTGGGATATGACTTCACAGTTCAAGTTCCCAAGGGAAGAATTTGAATGCTCCCATCAAGACATCGGTTCATCCCAGCACAGAGGTGAAGGGCTCAGCAGTGGGTGCACAGAGAGATTGCATTCTTGGGACCCCAAAGAGGCACAGCAACTGGCAGCTCCCAGCACTGAGACAGAGAGGAGCCTGTCCAAGAGCCCTGGCCAGACAAAATAGCCCATATCATCACTAGAGCACACTTTGCATCAGCTGCCCCAGAAGGACCAGTGCTTACCACACAGGATTCCCATGATGTGGGACACACCAAGGTGCTCGTGCACCGGTGCCTGCAACCCAATACCCTCACCACCCTGAAATCACAGCAGGAACTTTAAAAGTAGATTTTTTTGTACTGCTATCAAAAGATAGACGATACTTTATTAAGATGTAATTTGGGAGCAAGAACGATCAACCAAAGGCAGTAGCCAAAGGGCCAATATTTCTGAACACAGGCATTTTATTGCTTATCATTTCTCCTAACAATTCTCTCTCCCTCTCTGAGCCTCCGCCCATGAAATTGAAAGATTTCTAGTAGAAATGCCTTTGTTGTATCAGCTTTGGAAATATGGATTACACTATTCTGTGAAAAACATTTATTACTCTGAACTGTGACTTGGACATTGTTGCATTTCTAGGGTTATAGATTTTCTTTCAGCTAAACTAAGGCTGTAAGTCACAGTGACAGTTGTAATGTGTGTAATACCACAGTACCAGATTCTATTACATACATATTTTTGCTAGAGGTTTATGATGTTAAAAATATTTCTTTTTTTTCCCCCAATACCTTTCCCTACCTGTTGTGTAAATATATTGGAACCTATAACACTGAAGTCAATTTCCAGATGAAATGTGCATGGGAACAAGTGGTTTTTCCTTTTTCAAGTAAAAAAAAAACAAGGATTGGGGGAAGGGTATACTGCATAAAACCTAATTATATTCAAGAACAATATTGAATTGTAATAAAAGATGAATGAGAGAAAGTGTGTGTCATTGTGAGGAATGAGGAAGGTTACAGAAAACTGAGACTAGGGAAGGATTTATCATGTGTGATGCTTCAGGCATTGTGTTGAAAGATCTGCAGACTTATTTGCAAGAGTGTTTTACGGGAAAAATAGAGCAGTGTACATAGGAAAGGATTACTATAGATTTTCATCCTTTATACAAGACAAAGATACAAAGATAAAACACGGTTTCTGTTAGGAAAAAAAAAAAGAGAATCTATGGAAGAAGTCCCAGTTGCAATACAGAAGGGGAAACCTTTCAAACTGAGCTCTGAGGCCATCAACTGCATAAATTCAGGGAAGAGACAGTTGTTAAAATACAGCTGATCCATAATTTTTAATGTAAGCACAAAAGTGTGTTAGGTTTAAAAAAAAAAAAAAAACACAACTGCAATAACTAGAAAGCTTTCCAGTTTTGCTTGCAAAATCTCAGTGCACATATACACGCAAACAAACCTTTTGGCTGGTTGTTAGAATTCAGCTCTAGTACAGTCATAACACAGCTGTGGAAGCTGGAAAAATAATGGCATTCGGGTTGTATTAGTATGCAAACGGGCATGCCAGCACTTCCACTTCGCTTCCAGAATTCATCCAGTCTGCACATGTCATGTTTCAAACCAAATAGGTCTGGAAACCAGGAGGGTCAAGTACACCTGACATTCCTCTTCAGCCATTCCTCCTTAACCTAGCACCCAGTTAGGGAAGTGCAAGGCTGCTCCACTGCCTCTCCAAGCAGAGGCAGGATTAAGATGCTCTAACATCATTCCTAGCAAGCATGAACCTCCTGTTGGTATTATGTTTAATGGCTACAGAAAGGCTCTGGTTGGGCTGGCCTGTGCACCAGACCCACAGAGTGCATTGGGAGATCAAACTCCTTACCAAGAAGCATGTTTTGCTCTTCCATCATGCTTCCAACCACAAAGGTCTCTAAAATAGGCATATCTAAATTAAGCTTCAGGAGGTGTTTACCCAGCTCACAAGGGTATTCTGCTCCCTATTTTACAAATGGAAAAACTGGGTCACTGAGAGGTTAAGTAACTTGCCCAAGGTCATTGTGCTGAATCAATTTCAAAACAAGGATTAGACAGAAATTCATTCTGAGCATCTGATCACAGAAACACAGACAGCATCGACTTTTTTTTTCCAAAAGAAGCTACTTATATGCTGAGCTATTTAGAGTTGAAAGGCAAAGGTAAAGAGCTTATTTGAGAAGTTAAGGGATTTGGTTTTAGGAGTTTAAATTCAAGGAAGAAAGCAACAGGAAGCCACTGTACAACATCCCCTTCAGAGCTGGAGCCTCCCCTTGGGTACCCACCAGCCAGCTAATGGAGTCCTTAACCCCAAGGGCTGCACAGCCTGTCCACATGTCAAAGTCCAAACCATAGCACCCCAAAAAGAGCCATTGTAGCAGGAAGGACAGGTTGCAACCCCCAGGGCTCTGCATCCCCATACATCCCAGTGAAGAATGGGACCATGACCTCTAGCCTGCACATCCAGTTCCCACACAGCAGCTTCCCTGATGGCACTGGGCAGCTTGGAGCAATGCCAGCAGCCTCCCAGCCCGTGACAGCTGAGAGCCTGATGGAGCATCTGCCCTCACCCCTTCTGCCCACCCCATCAAAGCTGTTTGAATGGCATGGGGACATTGACATTTCAGTCCCCTTCTGTAAACTCCACTGCATTCTGATTTCTCTGTGTGGAATTAAAAATAACATTAAGAAAGAAGGCATAAAAACCACAGAAACTCAATTAATGGGGCTGTCAAAATTCTGGCAGACTTCAATACCACCAGGATTTCAGTTGCAATCCCCATGACAACTTTAGCTTGACCCTTCTGCACATATGAGCTATGATAATGGCTACACAGCTTTAAAAATACTTCCTTATTTTAACCACAGGCAAGTGCATCTGGATTTCCACAATGGATCACATTAAAGGGGATACAGCACACCCTTCTGAGCTGCTACACAGCCTTTTATCTTGTCTGCAGTCTCAGAGAATCCAAAGCTTCAGCTGAGATTGAATGAGTTGCATGAGTTATTAGGGGAAGAGAAGACAAGGGTCACTAAAACAACAAATGCCCACTATGTTCTGCTGCTAGTAAATTCATGTCTATTAATTGCAATAAAGTATCAGGTTATACGAGCAAAGTGACACACAAGAAGTTCTCAGAAAAATAGGTAATGACAGGAAAAACAATCAGGCTACAGGTTTTGTTTGCCACTCCCCCGGAGACTATGTAAATTGAAGCATTTTTTCTTATGCAAAGAGTGGCACCATGTAAAGAACAGAATTTGCAAAACTGCTGAGAGTCATATGGAGTATGAATACGCATTACAATTACAGAACCAACTTCTAACTGCCAGCAACAGGAGTGACTTCAGCAGCAACACCAGCAAATGCAGTAATGCCTTGAGGCCTGGCTGGAGCCAGCATCCCATCATATCCATTCATGTGTGACCACAGAAGGACATTCTTAATCTAAACAGCATCTCATCCAAAGATACATTCAGAGATCTACCCTGTTCTGCTGGAGGGCTTTGAGAAATTCTAGTGTTAACAAACACCTAACAGACAAGAGCTGGCTCTATGTATTCTGGAAAACGTGGGAACTTTTTGAAAACTCTAGTCCCTAAAATGAAACTTCCCATGTATTTAATTTATTCTTGGGCAAACTTTACTTTGGGTTTTGCAAAACTCTTTTGGAATTACAGAAAGGCAAAGTACCTTACCATTTTTCTGTGCAAGTAGTGTTTTAGATACTGGCTTATGTGTAGTTCAGAAAGAGGCTGTGAGATAACAGGCTGAGCTCCACAGGTTAACTAACAGGTTTAATAGCTCAGCTGTAATGTTACATTAACATTGATTTTTGTACTTAACAGCCTACTAAAGTCTAGAGCACTGGCACAAATTCATTCCATTTTCCTTTTGTCACAGAAAACCTCCCAGTTTCACCACCTTCCACTGGCTCTGCCTATGTGGCCATTGTCACCATTCTGCCTATTCCAAAAGAGAAATCCATGCACATTATGCTTCAGCTGTGCTGCTACCAGCATTGTCCAGGCTGGTGCAATGGAGGGGTTTCCCCAGTGACAGCAGCACAAATGCTGTCTGAGAGCACAATTTAGAGTTGTGTTACATCCTTTGTGCAGCTCTTTACCATGGCACATAGGAACAGAACAAATGACTTGCTCAAGGTCACAAGAGGAAGCAGTGACTGACCCTAATACAGAACTTCAGGGGTTCCCCCCAAAGCCTCATGCTGCCCTTCAAGGTGCTCACAGTGGCCAAGCTCCTCTTTCACCCATTCATGTGGGGAACAAATGTCAGACAGGATGTTTTCTAAACCAGGTGCCTTGAAAAGAGCTTTCTTCTGGATCCTAAGAGCCAGCCCCAGGAGTCAATCCAGATCAATAAGCCTAACAAGCCTCTGGAAGCCTTTTCTTCCAACAAAAAGCTTTCGGGAAGGGAGGAGACAAGACACACACAAAAACAACACAGAAGTCATATATTCTCAAGAGAAAAGAGCAGAAAGAAATTGCACAGCACTAGACAAGAGAGACCACTGCTCAGAGATCAGAGTGTGCCATGGTGCTCCCCAGCAGTCACGGGTAGCTGGACTGGTTAAATTCACTTTCTGTAACAGGGTGTTATTTGTGAGAGCTTTCAGCAGGGAGTGATCTGCAGACACCTTATTATAAACTTCTGCAGAGGTGAAGTCAGTGTTGAAAAGCACTTCTCGTTCTGTCTTCTTCCTGCCTGCCTTGTTCCTCACATATCATTTTCTTTTATCAAAATGGATGGCAGTATCAAAATTGAAAGGAAGTAGAAGCTGTGAAAATAACAGACCCAGGAAAAGAATTTTTAATTTTGCCTCAATTTCTTTGATGATGAAACCAGTGCTGAATATTAAACAAGTCCAGAGAGTTGAACATCAAGAATAGCTGAAAGTTTTGCTTCTGTCAGAAATGTGAGCAGAATTCCTCTATGGCCCACTTCAGCTTGTTATTCAGATACAGATAAAACTCTCTTCAGCTTCCCTGGACAGATCCTGCTGTGCTGTGTCCACCCCATCCTTGGACTTCCCTGTGGCATCTGAGTTTGTCTGTGTTTTAACCAGAAAGGGTAGGTGGCCTTTCCTCCATTTAAAACCGGGGTAGATTTTTATTCCAATACTTTAAAATAAGTTTGAGAAATTTATTCAGTAAATGAAAAAAACATTTTAAAAATACTATGATAATGATTATTCTATCATTCTGTTTGGTTTATAAGAACTTAAATTACACTTTAAGACCTAAGGGCAAAGGAAAACAAATAACATTTTTCTTTTTTACAAAACCCAAAACCACAGTGGAAGATGTTTTCCAAACTAGATTACAGTAATGGTCTCTTCTAGCCCTAAAAACCTCTGAGCCTACCTTGATGTGATTAATAATAAAATTGTATCTAGGGCAAAAAAAACAAAGCTCCATTTTGGCAGCCCTGTGCAGGGACAGTAGCAATTTATAAAACCTGAAGCAAAATCACAACCAGAGGCAAAGTGATTGCTTCCCAGGAGGAGCACTGCAGGATCGTGCTTGGAGGGTCAAGCTGCTTCTCCCAGCATGGAGCAGGGGCAGCAAGGGGACACGGGGACATCACCTGGTCCTGGGACAGGTACAGAGCCACTCACTAGTGGTGGGTGAGGAGAGGACTTAGCTGGACAAGACATCCCACATGCTTCCAAAATCAAGGGGTTTGGAATTATAGAACCTTTCTAAAAGGCTTTTTTTTGTTTGGGTTTTTTTTTTTTTTAAGTTGGGAGGTTTAAAGTAACATCAATGTCTCATTACTGAATCTAACTTCCAAGATTTAATCCTTTCTCTTTAATAGGCACTTCCGAAGACTTGAGAAAAGTTTAGATGAGAACAGTGGGCTCCTCACATATTGTGTCAGTGCAGCCTTGCCTATAGATGATAAACTCTATTCTGTTTATTCTAGTTCTAATAGTCTTTTTTTTTTTTTATCTTTCCACGCACAAGAAACAGATAAAACTATTTCCTCATATTTAAAAATACAATAGTGTTTCTTTGTTATTCAATAGATAAGCTCTTTGTCATAAAAAAAAATGCACAAATCTTTTCTGCATTGCTTGATTATTGCAAATAACCAGAGAAAAACCTACTGGCTTCCTATCACCTTGAACATTAGGTTTCATCTTTCCCAATATTTTGAGTTGCATTGCATGTTAAGGGTCTTAATAAAAATATCACTTATTCATTTTTAATCCAGCTTCCTGAAGCAATGCAGTTGATATGACTGCAATGCCTGAATTTTCAAGTTCTACTTCTTTCCAGTCATGTCAAACCTATTGTCCAGTTTTAACCAAATCTGACAAGAGCATAATGCTTCTGCTAAAACAAATATCATAGGATGGCAGAAAATCTACACTGGAGATATTTTATACATGCTGTAACCACAGGACAAGTTTTGATCAATCTCTGCACTCAGTTGGGCAAGAGAGAGCCTCACCATAAGTGCAATACATTCCACTGCTCAGTGACCTGGCAGCACAAGGGCTGCTATGGAGAGGTCCCCTCTACTCCCCTCATGCAGGTGGGAAGCACCCAGGAGGCACCAAGCCCTCCACTTCTCACCATCCAACTTGTTCAGCTTCAGAAGACCCTTTTGACCAACATTCTCTCCACTGCCATCAGAAAGGCTCTCTAGTCTCATGCAGAGCTTTTCTGGTGTCACTGTTAGGAAATAAGAAGACTGTACAGGGACTTCTATGGACAATTCAAATCTGACCACATTTGCTTGTGTCCACCAGCAGGAGTAATGGTGAGTTGTGTGCCCAGCACACTCCAGAAACACCTGCAGCACTCAGGAGCAAAGGCAAGTGAAACAAATGACCAAATGACCATGTTGCCAAGGGGGCAGCAGCTCAGGAGAAGGTGCCTGCAGTCCACATGCAGATGCAGAAACTGAACAAGTGAGAAGGCTCTCAACCAGCCTGCACAAGGGAATAGGAGGAGGAGGAGGATCTCAACAAGTCTCCTGCCTAATTCCATTTCAGTATCTGGAGAGCACTGGGATGGTGTCATGCTTTAAACCCAGTCAGCAACCAAGTCCTGTGCAGCCACCTGCTCACTCCCTCATCTGCAAGAACAGAGAGAGAATTGGAAGGGTAAAAGCTAGGAAACTTGTGGATTGAGGAACAGGAAGACGAAAAGCCATGAAGACAAGCAAAGGAAAACAAGGAATTTATTCACAACTTCCCACAGGTGTGGGCAGGCAGATGTTCAGCCTCCTCCAGGAGGGCAGGGCCCCATCACACATAACATTGACTTGGGAAGCCAAATCGCATCGCTCCAAATGTCTCTCCCTCCCATACTGAGCATGATGTTTTATGCTTTGGAATATCCCTTTGGTCAGTTTGTCACCTGTCCCACCTGTGCCTCCTCCCAGCCTGCCATGTACACCCAGCCTGCCATGTACACCCAGCCCTTCACCAGCATGGCAGAAAAGGCCTTGGTTCTGTGTAAACCCAGCTTAGCCATAACAAAAACATCTCTGTATTATCAGCCCCTTGTTCAGCACAAATCCAAAACAGAGCCACTGTGCAGAACATTAACTCTGCCCCAGCTGAAACTACCACAGATGGCTGCCCTGTCTTTGACACAGCCACGCTGGCCCTGAGCACTAGTCAATCATCCCAATGCAAACCTGGAGCAGGGGAAGACACTTCACTGTCCTGCCTCAAGTGTGTTAGGGACTAAAGCAGAAAACGCAAATGCTGTCACAGCTGCTCCCCCACTTTTCCTCACCAGCTCTCATGCCTTTGCTCCTGCACCAGTGTCCCACTATACCAATAGGCTTTGGCCACTCTTTGGGACCCAACACAACTGTTTCCAGAACTTGTGCTTACTATAAGTTCATTTGCCAAAGACCTTCCATTTTGGCTGTGACTGGAGGAAACAAAACACCAGCTGACCAAGCCTCCTGATGACACAGCATGGGAGCACCAGCCAGGAGCCCAGCAGGACAGACAGCCCCTAAAGCAGCACTTCAGCACCAGCAAGGGTTCTCCAGCAAAATAACCAACAGCTGGTGAGAAAACAGGCAAATGCAGGGCACCCAGTGGACACACAGGAGCAGCTGATGAAGGGGGTTTTTGCACAATGCATAATCAGAGCACAAAGGAGATTGATCCTTGCGCTAGAACATAGCCTGACAGTCCCCAAACCCTGAGCACAATTTTGGCCTTTGTTGTCAGCATCAGATATTTAAAGGGCTGACAGAACAGCTTGAGCTGTGCTGGATTGCCCCCTGCAGCTCACGGGCTGCATCGTCCCCAGCACAGGGCTGGCCTCGCATCATGGTACGGTACAAAAAATCAATCCCCAAGAAAAGGCTCTGCCATCATTTTAATAACATTTAATAACATTTTCCTTCATGCCTGTAACCAAAGAAAGGTGGTTTGCTTGTTTGTTTCCAGATGGTTCTGTCATATTACAAGGGGAGCTTGGCAAAAGAAATTACCTTTCAAGAAACACTGCAGCCTCATGTAGTCTTTTCTTTTGCTTGTGGACAGCAAACATCTTTTCTTAGGTATTTCCTCTCTTTTCACAACATGAAAAGTTGAGGAAAGAGAGAGGAAAAGAGGAAGGGGACAGAGAATAGGTGATTAAATATTTTCTAATTCTCCCAAGTAAATGAAAACAGAAAAGCAAATGAGATGTCAAAAGAAGGTGCTTTTTTCCCCTCTCCACACACTTCAAAGATATTTATACTTGTATAAAAGATATAGTACAGATGGCCAGAGATAACTTTGAAGAGTGCGCAGAGCACAGATGTGGAGAAAACCAGGGTAGACCCTATTTTGTTTAGCAGCAAAAGCAGTACCAGATAATCAGTTATTTTACTCATGTACTTATGTCTCTGCCTCACCACACTGCTGTGAAACTTTTGAAGTATCATGGTTTACTTGCTAGTAAATGCTGGACTTCAAAGGAATAGGAAATGGATGCTGAATGGCAGAGTGACCTTTTATTACTCCAGCTACAGTGTGTAACCTGGAACATGACAGAACATTTTTCATGCTGCTTTAACAAAAAAAATTCCCACAAAGGATCACACCTTCAAAGCAGCTTCAGTCCAAACATTACAGAGCAGTTTTGACAAGATATACAAAATATACTGAAGTATATTTTCTAGTTCTAGTCACGCAGCATGGACTGGAGTGACAGGAGGTTAGAGCTCATTGCAGAGGTCTCTCTCTGGCTTCATTAGCTGTCATTATAGGCTCTATTCTGGCCTCAGATATTGCCCTCTCACTATCTCCAGATGTTTTCACTGGGAGAAGCAATCTTCAATTTCTATAGGTAAGCGGCTGCCACTGTGCAAGGTGGGTAACTGAGGGGTGTCCCCAGTGAGCACTCTCTAATTTCAATCTTCACAACTCAGTGATACATAGCAAAATCCGGTGGCCGTTTTGGAAATGTATCTACTTGAATGATACTGTCTATTAGGAATTGTCTCACCATGAGAATAGCCACCATATAACATCTTTTGTTCATGTGTTTCATGAATTTACCTTCAGCTAGTGTAAAGAAAAAAGATTCTGGCAGAGACTCGAGATGAACTATTTATTTGAGGCTTCACAGTCCCACCAAATGAAAGCAAAGAGTAGCTTTAGACAGCAAGACAGGATTCATAAGACATACTACAATATAATATACAACACTAAAATATTTATGTTACCTTGGGCACTGATTAGCTTGGACAATAATATGGGTCTATCAGTGCATCAGTGCAACCCAGGAAGGACAGCGACAATTTGTGCTACTACACCCAAACCATGTTGTTTAAAAAGCACTAACAGTGAAGATCCCATCACTACTTAGACTTGGGTTCCTGGCTCTAAGTCTTGGCAGAATTTCTAGTCTGGGCAAAACAAAATGAGCAGATGTAATGCTTGTCACATCACCATCACTCACTTGACATTAAAATACAGCACTCTTGCCCTGTTTTGGCATGCCTGGGTGTCCCTAGGCAGCAAGGGCTAAAGACAGGCAGGGAATTCAGCTTCTCCTGTCATACCCAGTACAGTAAATCCTGGCATCTCTCCTTTCAGGTCTCTGCTCACAGAGGCTGGCACTTCCCAAAACCTCCGCCAGGCTCAGATGAGATCTTTGATCCACCCTCATCTCCTACCAACCACCCCCGCTCCGGCCTTTTTTTAATCTTTGAGGTAAAGGCTGCAGGGCCTGACCAAATCCTCTTACACCAGGGATGCAGAAGGGATGAAAATGTATTCAGCAGCAAAGTAAGTGTGGAAGGACTTTAGAGAACAGGAAGAGTGAACTGCAGCATCCATATGATAACAAGCAAGGTCAAGCTGATGTAACACATCGCCAAAGAGTAGTCAGGACACAGGAAATAAAAGGAAGAGAAAGAGAAAAGCCCAAGAAGGAGAAAAGAAAATATATTATACTTAAAAGGGAATGTATTCAGCCATATGAAAATAAAGAAGAATCTAACTGGAAAGAAACATATGCTAGGAATAGGTGAGAGAAATAGGAAAAATGGATAAAAAAATCAGAGTCAGAAATTCATACAAATTCCATAGCAAAGTAGGAGACTGAATGAAATGCTCAACAAAGCAAAATATTAGCAGTACTGGCACCATATCCTATAGCCATTTCAGGTGTATTATGATGCAACTGAATGAGGGTCCGTTTCCTTCTGCTTTTCCAGAAATTTAGAACAATATGTGATAGTGTGTCCAGACCAGGCAGAAAAGAAAACCCAATGGTTAGGAGGATAAGTCAGGACTGGTAACTTACCATGTTCTTTTCCTCATCTGTAACAAATGGATTTAGCACAGAAGAAGAACAAAGAAAGAAAGTATAACTGGACTAAAGAAAAGGCAAATAAAGAAAAATAAAAGTATGGCTAAAAGAACAAGGTAAGAACTACTCAAGGATAAACATTATGGATTTTAAATCCCATCAACATTTCAATATGGCACTTTAGAAAAAAACACTGAGTTTAATAATCCCACCTGTGAATTTAATTTCCCTTAGCTTGAGAGGTTCTAAAGTTCCTCAGTCAAAGGTTGCTCTGATGATATCCTTGCTTGATCCTGAAACATCTCATCTTCCTCCCAACTGGATTTAAGGGTCCCCACCATCCTTGAGAGGGAGGTGGGTATGTACCTAATGACAAAAAACTTGCATGGGTAGTTTTAAAAAATTCCAGATGAGCTACTCAAAGAGAAGAGCTGGAGAAATCCACCTCCCTGATGCAAAATATAAGAGAAGACCATATTGCCTGCACCACCCTAGCTGAAACCAGAGAGTAGAAACTCCACTCCCCACTTAGTAGGTTGTTTTTTAGAGAAATAATTTTTAAAGTGTTTCTCTCCACTTGGTGAGAAATAAAGCTAGCATTTTGGCTGAACGTCAGAAAATTTGTAAACACAAGCATGGAGCATCCATAACCAGCTTAAATCAAGGTTTTCTTCCAAGCATGCTGATACAGAGAGTGTGTGGGAGACAAATTTAAACACCAAACAAGGGACCGCACAGTAGAAATCCATCTGGCTACACTCAAAAATGGGCATTCACTGACTCAGACATGCTTTTACATTATATACTAACCCATTTGGATGACAGTAAAACTGAGCCAGTCAGAAACATCATCATGTTTATATCTGCCAATTCTGCCAGGATAAAGTTGGTACATCGTTTATGAGCATTCAGCATTCCACAAGGCTCACAATATGGGAAATTTATCTACGGCCTCCTGTACATAAATAAATATTGCATTATCTCCTATGCTGGTACTACTGATATTGTGTGGGAACAGATTTTGTCTTCCATCAGCAGACTGGTGGAATTTAATAACATTTGTGGTCATGCCATCCAACTGGAAAGACACATCACACCCATTACACTGAATGGCTCATCATCAGCTAAATATATAAATGAGAGAGCTGCAAACAGCAAGAGAGTTACAGAATCTCTTATTGAACATGGATACATTTTTCTCTGACAAATGGGAGTCTCCAGGGACTTAGAATTTATCAGTTGTGCACCAATAACATGCTCAGTATTGCACATGACTCAATGAGAAGTTGGGCCTGATGAGTTTGCAATCCAAGGTACTGAATTTTGGACATGGTCTGGTTGAAATATTCACAGGCATAAAATTAATATGAAGTGTCTGGTGGATTGGGTGATGTCTAATGTCCATGGAGAAACAAAGCAAGTGGAACATAACATGAAATTTAGAATAACTACCATCACAGTTTTGCAGTCTGAAGGATTCTCCAATAGCAGCCCATACCAGCAGCAGGCAACAAGTTGTCATCAGATATGCAACAGCAGTCAGGGTCTCCAAGGCTTTCTTTCAGTGTATTTGGTGACTGACTTTTTTTCTCTCAGTAACTAAATCCTTCCTCCACAGGATAAACTATATTGGCCAAAAGACTGCAAACCAGTTCATGGCCCTCTGCCTAGGACTACATGGCCATTAGACATTACCTAAAGGTTGTGGCAAGTTCCTGCTTCCCATATGTAGGTTCAAATTGGATTTAGAGCTGGAGCCTCCCTCTAAGTAGTAC
Source organism: Buphagus erythrorhynchus (assembly GCA_013400855.1). Taxonomy (NCBI): domain Eukaryota; kingdom Metazoa; phylum Chordata; class Aves; order Passeriformes; family Sturnidae; genus Buphagus; species Buphagus erythrorhynchus. Next base: position 49,556 of record VZTT01075303.1, on the reverse strand, counting down.
CTCAGCTGTGGAATTTCCCCACTACTTCCATGTGGCATTTTAAGACATCTCAAATACTCCCATGAGTGCAGATTTCGGATTAGATGCAGCTGCCTTCTTTTGCCTTGGCTTACACCATTTCTCTTTGAAAGTCTTCCCCAACATTCCTCAGTAGTGGACAGTACCTGCTGTGTTCCCACCCTCCCTCTCTCGCATCAGGGACTGAATTTGGTCCTAGCCCAGATCCGGGATCCTAGGGAAGCCAGAGGGACAGTTAGTCTTCCATGAGATCCCATTGAGGTACTCACATGTAACTTTGGCCAAAGTCTCACCAAACTCCTCCCTTAATATTTTCCTGATTCTAGGTCCACTGTCAGCCATCCAAAGAGTTGTCTTTTGCTTCCTGCTGCTTTGCTGTAAGCCACTGCCTATAAGAAGAAATTCAGAAGTAGAAAATGAGGTAGAGATTCTGCTGTAGAGCCTGAGAGATTTGTTCCTAGCGCCAGAAGAACAGTGCCACGGGAATAGCCAAAGCAAAGCCAGCAGCTACCTGGGCACAGGGAGCAGAAACCAGAAAGAGGGAAGGAGACCGGAAGATGTAAAGGTGATGCAGAGCTTTAGGAAACACCTAGTCGAAAATCTCTGACCAGGCATCCTTTGAGTTCAGTGGAAGTACGATTTCACTCCAGTTGCCATGCTGGCACATGCAAAAGATACTGTGCTTCTTTCCTCTCCAGTGAGATCTCAGCTATTCTAAGTACACTGAAGTGCTGCTCTATTAACCCTGCTCTGGATACTGTGCCTTATTTTTGATCTCTGTTCTTTGCATGAAGAATAGAGTACAGTACAGTACAGTACAGAAATAAAATCTGTGTAAAGTCTAAGGCATTAAAATAAAAGCAGAGCACATCTCAGGTGTAAGAACCTGTTCTTAGCTGATGCAAAATAATAGGAGCCAGGTAAAATTCCAGTGGTTTCTCCACAGTCCTCCAACTCTCTTTTTCAGTTACGTGAAGATATCAGAAAGGCTGCTGAAATTTGATAATACAGTAAATCTTTTTTTAAAAGAGGCTGAGTTCTGAGATCATCCCCATTTCCTTTGGAAATCCCATGTGTTATTTCTGAACCTGCGGACACCATTATGTTTTTTTAATTTAATTAACTTCCAATAAAGCTGCTTATATTGGAAACAATAAAACTCTTTCTACCATGTCACTCTTCCTTCTTTAACACATACAAAACACACAGAAGCCTCAAGAAAGCTCCAGGCACTCTAAGAAAAGAAATAACCAAATACCACCAAATATTTAATTTTCTATGCCGGAAATGAGAAACAGGTGTAATTAAAATAACACTTTTTAAATTAAGTGACCTCTCTTGACCAACCATCTGTGAATAATTCAGATTTTTTTTCCCATTATTACTGCAAAATTAAAACTAGGGCATATAAATGACGAGATCCTCTTTAACTATCTTTAAGCACCAGCAATATATATTTTCCACCAGTTAAAATCCTTAATGATACCAAAAATCTGTCAAGCATAACTCCCCCAATTCATTTGCCTGAAACCATCAATATTTTATCATGCATTTGCAGTTGGCTTTAATTTAACAGTCCAGGTTACTAATCAAACAAAACACCCAAGTCATTAAAAGTTAGCGTGCCATTTAGAAAGTGCATTTCACGTTTATTAAAATATCTTTCATGGAGCCATTAGAAGGCTAAAGTTTTAATTACAATCAGATATTTAGTTCTACTTCAGTTATGCTTTTGGCACTCTCTTGCAACTGCCTTGATTAATCTTCCAGACAGAGCTCATCCATTACCTCCTGAAATTATTTTCCTCTTAACTTCTTCATAATTCATCTTTTTTCTTCCCCCCTCCAAACATGTAAAATGCATTAAAAAGGTGTGCACAATACCTGCCTGAAAGATAAGTCATTAGAAAGATTCCATTTCAAATGCAATTTATTCTCAAAAGTATCAAATAGCCATAATTCAAACAGATGTATTGAAATTGAAATTTAGGTTTTCTTGTCTTTGTTGTCATTTTAACTATTTTCCTACAAATGAGAGACTAATCTGTGCTGCTCTTTCTCCTGTCTCAGGTTTTGAAACATACAGTTCAGCTGAGTTTTTCCTGGGTAATTCTGAGGGCATCTCAAGCTCACACACAGTCTCTGTCATAGAAAATTTCACTTTTTTTTCCTCCTCTTTCATATAAAGGTCATATTGCAACACATTTTACCAAACTTCTGGGCTGAGACCATTTCAATGGCTCTTTTCTATGCATTTTAACTAACATAATGTGAAACCTCAGTCAGCAGTAATGAGAAAATACTCTCACATTGATTGATATTTTAGAGCTAAACAGATGCCTACACGATGTTTTGCTAAGTTTCACCCTAAATGGATGTAAAATTTCAAGGACTGAGGAAACAAATGCGGGGGAATGAATCTGACTTAGAGATCACTCTCATTTCCAGCTGAGCTTTGATGTTTTCCCTGGATCTGGCATAGAGACAGATTCAAATCCTCTAAACTCTACATTTCTCATTCTACATGCTTTTTTGCTGGAGGTATAGACAGATTTGGATTGCACACACAAAAGCAAAGCCTTGAAGAAACCCAAATGGACAGCTGAAGATCAGGTTTGTCACCCACTGTTTTAGATTCTTAGGTACATTGTATATCACAGCCCCTTCTCCAGGGCTCAACCTCATCCTCAGACTGAACAGGATCAGAGAATGGTCTTCTCAGACTCTGTTATGCATCATCATCATCATCCTTTAATTTATCCATAGCTGCAGTAAGCCTATTGAGAAACAGACTGGAGAGACCTCAGACAGTGCTCTCCCCCCCCACAGCTGCCCATTGCCTCCTTCCAGGAGTCCCCCCAATGGCACAGGCTGGCCTGTGTCCCATACCCACAGCCAGACCAGGAGCCAGATATCATCAGGGAGAGGTTTAGCCATGCTCCCAGCAGAAGGCTCACAACAGCACCACCCTTAATCTGTCTCTCCTTCTCCATCAGCTGGATCCAGGGCCACATCCACCAGCACAAGAAAAACCTCTATGCTTATGTTGGTGTGAAGCAAACACAAGTCAATATCTCTCCTACAACAGCATCTCACTACAACACTGAAGCCTGGTATTTCACAGCAGCAGAAATAATATGGGGAGGCAGGGAATAGAAGGGATTCAAGTAAAGGCCTCTACCCTCATTCACGTGGTCATCAGAATTGGTTCCAGGCAGACTCAGGAAGAGAGCTGCAGGAGCATTTCAGGACAAATCTCACTTAGGCAGCAAAATGGGAGATGCTTGAAGAGTCTCTCTTCATGGCCCTTGTACAGCACTGTCTGTGTTGTATTGAAAAGTTTGCCTTTATTGTCTTATGTGCTGGAGATTATTGATTTCTTTCTTTTGAACCTATCCAATCCATTTTTAATTGGAAAATACAGCAAATTGCTTTAAGCAAATTGGTTTAAAGCAGGTTTAAAGGGGTATTCCATTACATTCTTAAACAACACTTGAAAATATATGTTAAGAAACGGGAGCATATGAGGAGGAGGGAGGGAGATAGGGAATTATAGGAGCAAATTAGAGATAAATGAGATACTGTGGTTAGCAGCAACCTCAGGTCTCTGATGCCTGTCACATGGACCAAGGAAATACAGGAGGAGCAGAGCTATTTCTAAAAGAAAAGGAAACAAGTAGATTGGCTGAACGATGTCCAGGTTTGGAACAGACCCTGCAGTGAGAAAAGCTCACGCTTAGAATTAGGAAAGGTCTTTTTGCTGTCGGCACGTTCCGGTGAGAGATGGGTGCGCGGGGGAGAGCAGCGGGCGGGCTCGGCCGGGCGCTCCGAGCGAAGCCCAGTGCTGCAGCACCATCTACTGCCAGCCGAGAAAAGCAGGGAGGAGTCAGCGGCCTCCGAGCTGCCCGGGAGATTCCGTGCTCCCTAAAGCCGCACCCTGCTGAAGAGCGAGCCTGTAGAGCATCAGAAACATGAGACTTCTCCACAGACGGGTGCGCAAGGAAAATTCTGGCTCAGGATGTGGAGCACGGGGCTGCGGCAAGGGAAACAGAAGAAAATTTAGGGCTCTTTACAGCTCTTTACAGAAGTGAATGGCAAAAGTTTTGGTTCTGACACTGATGACACTGCATTCAACTTGTGTCAGGAAAAGGATTTGTATCATTGAGCCTCCGAGACACTCGGTTTTTTGAAGGAAAACTTTTCTTTCCTTTAACTTTTTGAAAATAGTGCTCTGATCCTCTTCGGTGTTTGAGACTTTGTCATCACATAAATTGGTTAGATTTACTCCCCAGCAGAACACTGAGCAATAATAAACCAAAATTATATTTAATATCCTCTCCACACAAGACATAAAAGACAATTTCTGCAAGTGGAACCGTTTAAGAGAAGCCAGGGACATCCCCTTACCAATACACATCCTGAGATCCTGTCCTCACTGGAGTACATTGAGTGTTACTGCTGATTTCAATGGGACTATTTCTTTCAATCCTCCTACATCTCGTCATGGCAAGTGCCAGATGCTGATATAACTGAACTGAAGCCTCCTGTCCTATGTACTGCACTTCACTAAATTCATAGGTGTGCCAAACAGTGCGATCTGCTGCAGCTATAGGCAGCATGATAGAGCTGAACATAGGAAGAAAATTGACTGCCTTTCATACAGGGCTTCAGTGTTGACAGCTGATTGCTGTACTTGATTTAAGTGAAACAAAATCTTCAGAGAAGCATATAGACTAGTCCCTGCATAAAAATCATTCCATAGCTATAAAGCTGGAAAACACAGGCTTTTCCTGACAGCAGCATTCTGCTGTCCCTTAAGAGGGCTAGGGCTCAAGGAGATGACACTTTAATTACTGAAATTTTATTTTTCTCTAAGAAATATCTTCATTTTCCTGTAAGTAGCAGAATAAGAGCTGCTAAAGCAACTAGAGGTGGATTTATTCCTCTGCTTATAGAGCATTTTTCCAATGTGGCCCCTATCTCTGCAGACTTTGCACAACATCATAGCAAAAAAAAATTATTGATGGTAATATTTTTAATAAAGATAAATGTCAATTAAAAAAAAAAAAGCAAACCTAAACATAATAATCGGAGACCAACAAAAATTCCAGTTGCTCTTTTGCCATAGGTGAGATATATTAAGAGAAGGGGAAAGCACTGGTTTTTTTACCTCTTATCTTTGGTGGTAAGAGTAAAGGAATATAACACAAAAACAAGGGAAAAATCGAATGTGGAACTAATGTAACATTTACCACTTATTATCTGATTATTGTTCCTGATGATGTTTCCTTTTCTCTAATCTTTAATCTTCTTCTATGTAGATTGAAAGACCTTTGAGGCAAAACTCTTTCTACATGTCTGTATAACATCTAACACAGTGACATCCTGATCCTCCCTCTAGCCTCCAGAAATTTATGAAATTAAAATATACAAGTGATAAGAGTCTCCAAGCTTGAATCACCAAAGAATTTGGGAAATACAGTACTTAGTTTCTCAGCACTCCTATATACTTTGCCAGCTTGCAGAACGGGGAGTCCTTAATCAGGTGCCCAGGTTCCACTGGCCTGGACTTGCAATTTCAATAGCAATTGCAGCATGGATGACTGACCAGTGCCAACACATAACCAAGAATATGCTAGTCAAGAACTGGATATCTTGAAGGTCTCTTCCAGTCTTGATGATTGTATGATTCTATAAAGCATTAATGGGGACCTGCAGGTCCCCACAACTCCCTGGCAAATCTGCAGCTGTTGTTGATGACAGGCTCAACATAATGCGCATGCACATTACCCCAGAGCACACAAGGTCACAGGTTTGCCCTGTGTTTTATATTGGCTCAAACAGTTTTGTCACTAAATGTCAAATTGTGTCTAAAAGGGAGGTACTTAGCCCAGGTGCTGCTCAAGCAGAGCAGTGCTGTTCCACAACTTCTGCCTTGTTCAGGGCACAGACATGCAAGTAGGAGTCGTGAGGTGGGAGATACAAGACAGAATTGCATGTGTTAAACCAGAGACCTGGTGTAAGGGGTATTGCCCCTATCTGGTCTGGATGCACAACCTTCAGGTCTCCCCTGCACTAAGGAGCTAACCCTTCATGATGGAACCATGGCCACAACTCACACTTACCAAAGAGAGATTTTGGTACAACTTCCCTCATGTCCCTTGTGAATTCAAATTCACATGTCTCACATAACAGGTGTGCAGCATCCAGGGACAGGATGGTGTCAAAACCACTAGACTGAAGCTGTTCTATTTTTTTCAATGAATATTTACGTATTCCTTGGGCCACAAGAACAGAAGAAAGTCCAGCTACATCCTTAAAGCTTAAACTCAAGAGAAAAGAACAAGTTCTTCTTCTAATGAATAGTTTGATGCTTGATTGTAGGGATTCATTAGTATTAATTGTTGTGTTTAAAGCCAACTGTCTCAGAAGTCTTTTTGAATATTACTTCCCCCCATAAGTAAAAAACTACTGTCATAAAAATTTTTATAGCCTTCAAAAGGATAGATGAACTGAAGAAATACAGATGCAAGATCTCCACAAAATAATTTGTCTTTTCTAACAGTTCTAGGAAAGTTTCAGAAACTTTGATTAAGGAATGATTAAATAGTCATGTAGTGCAAGGTACATTGTAAGGAGTTTAAACCATATTAAAATCAGACACAGGAGCATAATTTTCTTTCTAAGGTTCTAGAACATGCATTTCTTTGAGGGCAGGATATTTCCCATGTTTTATGAGTATCGCAGCATGCCACTTTCATGCAGGAAATGAAATTTGCCTTCTTCACCCACTAGTATGTGCTTATATGTGGTTACAAGAAGAAGATACCTGATGTAAAAAATTAACAGTGAATTTTTTTTTTTAAGAGACAATAAAGCCAATGCAGGGAGGTGACTTCTGCCATTTGGTCAGCCCCAAAAACTGTGGAAGACAGACTCTTCCCTGCTGGGCTCCCACCAGTGCTAGTGGAAAATGAAACCCTGCAAGCCCACAGCAAGCAAGCTGCAGAAGACAAAGTGGAGTTTAGATGAAGAAGTGTCAGACAAATAAATCTATACAAAGCTCCAGTGCCCCTGATGGGGAGTCCTCCATGACAACTACACAAACTCATTCCAGGAGGGCTGGATGATTATGGTGACTCAAACAGAGATAGTTCAATGCTCTTCCTAGGTTTGCAACAAAAGGTTTGGATATTTTGAGTATTGCGATGTCATAGCAAGAATCATTGCTTCTAAAACCCAGGTAGCACACAGAAAAGAGGGTGTCACTATGGGACAGAGAGCAAGGCAGCAGGTCACTATGACCAGCCCTACTTCAGCTGCAGCATGAGGAACAGAAACACTCCTTCAGGCCTTTCCCATATCTTTTTTTTGCTTCCAGCAAGGATCTCTCGGGGCCAATTTGTGCCAAACAGCTACTGAAATACCCCCGGAGCATTTGCAGCATTCAGAGTAAACATAACAAAAATGTGTGTTTGAGGAAGCAGAGTAACAGCTACCAGCGGGTGGTCCAGCAAATAAAATAATTTAATCTCAGCAGCCATCTACTTGAGACTGACAGCTCTCCTTCCTTGGTGCTTCTGAGTAGTGGGGAACACCGGCTGCAGGACTCTGTTAAACTGAGATAATACAAGATGTAGACTAAATGTCAAAGATTATGCTATTTTAGAGGTCACAGTCTACTTTGGAAAAACCCAAGGAAAATATATGAGCAAGGATAATGAAATTTTTAAAAAGGCAAACAAAACAAAATTTAAAAAACAAACAAACAAAAATACAAAAACACTAAAATACTAAAGCGCTTTCCCTGAAGAGCAGCCAGCAAGAGGATGTGCAGAAGAGTCGATGGCAGAAAGGAATTCACAGTGAAATACAGTCAGAAATACTAAGGCTGGTAGGGAGCCAAAACATAAGTAAACAGCACAGTAATATGAAATTAGTCTGGAAGGCATTTGGCATAAAAAAATAAATATAAACTCAGGTATATGGACATGCCAGCAATACCATTTTAACTAGCTTATCAATCATTACTCATGGTTTGCTAATGTCAAGAAACAAAGCTAGTAATAGTACTAGACTGGATAATCAAAGTTAACAGTCGGTTAAGGTGATATTAATTGTATTTGACTGATGAGAAGGGGCAGGAGAGTGAATAGCTGGCAGAGGGAAAATGTAAAATTTGATGCCTGCTAAATGAGGCATGATGAATAATGGTTTTTCATGTCAAAACCACTGCTAGATTCCCCTCGAGCTGTGAGCGGGTATTCAGGAACACGTGTCTGGTTTTAACCAGGGGTCTAATAAAAGCAACAAAAAATATGATAACTGATGCAAAAAGGAGCTGAAAAAGACCAAGATAACATTCTACAGCCACAAGCTGAAATTCCATCTTATTTCACAAAATGTACCTCCAAAGCAAGTTAAAAACAATCCAGGGCGGGTACATATTATCTTGCATGAACAGACAGCAGTTGTTGACAGGAGTTAATAGCATTTCTCAAGAAACTGAGCTTAATCTGTTTTTTTGTTGAAACATATTTTTTCCACGTATTTATTAACAATAAGTAGAATTTCTGACAATATACTCTCCAAACAAAGCATTAAAAGTGGATCTCACCTAAATAAAATAATACAACAGAAACATAAGTCATTCAAATCTTGGGATAAGGTTATTCAGAGAGTTAATATCAGTGGTTTGTGTTTATCTTACTTGCTAAATCTTTCCAGAAATTGTTCAGGTGTTAGCCTGCTCTATTTATATAAGCAGTTGTCCTGGTACAATGTCCATGAGTCTGAATTGCACTTTTTTGGGGAGGAAAGTAGAAACAATTGCATCTGTTGACTGTAGTCTGATGTATTCTGAAACTGCTCTCAGTTCTTGTTTTAGAGAATCAGGACATTTCCTATCATCATTATTTAAAACTGAAATTTTGGCAGGGCAACTAATAAATCATTACTCTCTTTAGTTTCCTTGTTATGCACAAGACAACTCTGTCCAATTATTGGGTCAAGAGCCCCAGGGGTTATGCACACAGAAACTTACCCCACATAACAAATCAATAAAGATGCTGAAAGTCATGTGCAGAACAGAGATGTGCAATAAAAGCAACAATGCCTGAGATTCATTCGCTCTATAAACTACCTTTCAGACATTTTTTCTCTATTTCTGCTGAAGCAAACTGATGCTAGATGTTTAACAGCAGGCTGCAGAAATAATTTAGGCACAGAACAATCAAAGCACGTCCTGGGCATGAACTGCTGAGCGAGCAGAGCCACAGACCCATCAAGGTCCCACTGACTCCAATGAAGAAAACACTGAGCAGCAAGAGCTATGTAGTATCCACATCCAAACTTTTAAATCAAAGGTCACAAGGAGTTTAGCCAGCCATTCCATTACAGAGCTTCTTACATCTTGCCCAAAGCATTTATTACTGAGCACCTTGAATGACTGTGAAACAAATAGATCCAGTGATTGCCCAGATTGCCAGGCACACAAAGGAAATCAAAGTTTTGAGAGATACAGAATTAGGACTCCCAGTCCACTAAATCAGGGATTGGAAATGAGACCACATCAGAGTTCAGGCCAAAATTCAAACTTCCCCCAAATTCAGAGAGAGTTCTAATCTAGATTAGTCCAAATTCTGATTTAGATTAGATTAATTCATAAATTCAAGGGTCTGCAAATTCTGTTTATGAATCATGCTAATGGAATCTATATTACAAGTGTACAGTGCCACTGAGATCAGTGAGGAGGCCTGAAGACCTTACAGAGCCCTTCCAACTCTTGCAGGCAATATGAGGCACAAGTAGAAGTCAGGCTGAAAAGGGACTTATCCATAGAACAGGACTTAAACCCAGCGTCCATTTGCAATGTAAATTCAAAGGTGCCACCAGTCATGTGTTAGTACTAATTAACTGATCCCAGGAACCTTACATTTGACAGCTTATTTTCACTATCTTTGCCGCTCTGTGGTTAGCCAGTTTTTTCTAGTCCAAGAGCTCTGCTACACTGCTGGAATACTCAGAGTACTGCCTCTGCCAAGTTCTTCTCACTGCAGAGGTGGCTCTAGGCTGTCCCTGCAATGATCCTCTAACCACAACTCCTTCCTCAGACACAAACATGTCTTCATGACTCACACACACCTACAGCCACAAGCACCATCTAAACACTGCACCTTCTCCCTCCCCCAGACACAGCCTCACAGAGCCTGTGAGATGCTCCAGCATTTACCCCACTATTGGGAAATGCATCAACAGCACTTCGCAGATGATGTGGAAGCATCTACCTCCTGACCACTCATAATGGGAGAGGTGGCACATGAAGCTCTAGCCTGGGTATGTGCCAGAAGAGGAGTCTGGCTTTGTGGGCAGTGTCTGAGCAACAGAACAGGCAGAAGTGTGCATGGGTCCCATGCAGCCTGCACACTGCTGCTCAGACCACACTGTCATGCATCATCCAGAGAGAAAACACTGCATGCTATTACAGCCTTCTATCTAACAAAGCCCATGATGAGGAAAGTACATACTTACTACCCAGATAGCAAATAATTCAAGGTTTTTATATTCCCTATTTTGCAGAAGTTTTTGTGACAGTCTTTTTTTTTAACTTACACTTTTTTCTTTTTTTTTTAATTGCAATGCTTGTGAAAGCAAAAATACTAGCACTGGAATGACATAAATAAATTCCACATAAACTTGTAAGCAGATTCCTACAAACACTTCTTTAGTCCAGCCTGAAATACCCCTGCTGATCCTATGCAAAACCTTCCAGTTTCACACAACTGCCTGCTGTTGATGTGACCTTTCAAAGATGTTGAGTTGAAGTGAATTACAGAAGAGTTCAGTACACCTCAAGCAGGCACTGGGAAGAAAGCACAGTAGTATGTGCTGTTCAGGAGAGGGGAAAGCACAATTATGTATGTGCCTTGCTGGAAACCAGCCCTTCATTTATTTCTAACAACAGGGTCTCCCGTTCTGCACTCATTTCTGCAAGGAGCACACATTGGTTGGTTTAATAACATCAATGTAAGCAACACACACAACAAAAAAGGGAACTTTGAGTTCTTTTTGATTTTGCCCTCCTCTCCCAGCTCTGCATGTATATGAGATTCCTCTTCCCCCC
>VZTT01075303.1:15729-37567 GCA_013400855.1 Buphagus erythrorhynchus | reverse complement strand
AAAAAAAAAAAAAAAAAGAAAAGTACGTGGGCAACATCCCTAAAAACTGTGTCTGAAAATCGGGCTCGTGCAGATGAGCTGAAGCCAGGCTGTGAGGCTTCCCACTCGCTCACAGCAGAGGGCTGTGTTGGGCTGAGCAGAGTAGGGATTGACAGCCAGGAGACTTAGACAGCTGCAGGAGGAAAAAGAGGTTTTAAGCAGAGATAAATCCTCAGGTCGCTCAAGGTAGGACAGGGAAGAATCAGGAAGGACCAGTATGACCTCCTCTTATCTTCCCCCTTCAGAGCACTGGAGGTCCTGCCATCACTTCTGCTTCATCCCAGTAATTCACAGTACACTGTGAACTCTGGGCCATGTAACCCATCCTCCCCTGAAATAAGCTTACCTTTCTTGGGGTCTCACCCAATTTCAATTCCAAACATTAATTTATTTTGTTACACACATTTATTCCAGGAGAGAGTGGCTCCTTTGCTGCCACTGTATAAATGGAATGTCTGCTCTTTGCCATAGGCACACACGCATTCTGCTTGCTCCACTACAAAAGGGATACATCAGCACTGACAGTGTTTCTGGGACAAATGTTATGGATGATTAGAAACCCAGGAAGTGTAGAGCAAGTGCAAGGAAATGGAGCTGTTATCTAAGAAAGGGATAGGTGCTACAACATATCCTTTAAAACACCACAGATTTCATGTACCTGATAGAGCATGAAATATTTCATTTCAGTGATATAAGGTGGGATATTCTGAGATACACAGTATGCACTGTTGCTATAACAACATGTCAGGAATGCTACCATCACAGCATTAAAACTGCAGATATTTGTGATGGAGCTTGATTCATAAGCAAAGAGACAGAAGCCTAGAAGGCTGCAACAAGCAGAAGCCTGAGGTCAGATCAAATACATTTAGGGGAGGAGGGGAAAATAGAACTGCAAGATTTGAACAAGGCAAAAACAGCATTAGGTGGTTGCAATGACCACTAGTCCAAACAACTGCCTAGCACCAGCACTGCTTCATCATAACAGATTTGTTTTGCTGGCAAAAAAGTGTCCCATGTCAACATGAGGAAGAGCTCTGTTTCACCTCTTGTATGATTTATGCACATCAGGCTGACCTTCAGTGTAAGAGGTGCTCATTTAAGGGTGAGTTCTTCTGTTCCTGGCATATCTTTGGAAAGATGAGTTGTTCTTATTTTGCTCACAGTGACATGTTGATACTCTGAAGTAATGACAAGTATTGCGGTCTAGATAAATCTATTGGTGAGCAGCTGCCACTCATGTATTTTTGAGAAGTAATAGTTCTGGAGTTTTATCAAGGGAGCTCTTTACTGGCAACAATATGAGGCAGAACATCAGCAGAGAGATGCTCAGTCTTTATGGCACTTATTGTTGGGCGGGCTCTGTACCCCACTGCTATTGTCATTTTTGAGCCACCCAAGCACTGAGGCACTTCTCACAGGAACAATTTGTAAAGAAACCTATTTTGAGAAGGATGAGGTTCACTCTCAGAGGTAGAGTGATTGTACATCAGGCAACTCAGGCTGTTCTCAAATGAGTCACAAAAATCTCCTCACAAGGGTAAATGTCAAATACACCGGCCATGAGTCACAGTTGTCATCCTCCCTCCATTTTGAAAGGTTTGAATCCTTATGAAGTGTCAGTGAGACTGAGACAGAAGCATGATGCTGCTAAACTTGAAACACTGAAATGAAGATGGGTTTGTCCTGTAGCACTGTGTCAGTTGACTGAGTTAACACCTGGACCAGAAAGGTGACAATTTCTATAAATAGAAAAGAGCAAGAATTGTCAGAAACTCAGTATCCCACAGTAGCAGTATACTTCAAATCTCAAGTCTTATATGAGATAAATCTCATTTAGAGGTTGTGGATTACTGCCTCCCTTTTTTTTTCCTATACATCCAGTACAACCTAGGAATGGCAATTAGTCTGAATATAAACAATCTGATCAAAGCAAAAATTAGACAGTGTGAGAAATTGACAAGGAGGTGATAAATACTTTTCAACCGTCCTGAAAAAATGGTGGGTCTCATTCAAGAGGTACAAAAAAACAACCAAAGACAAATTTAGGAAAGTTCTGCTTGTTTTTTCAGAAAAAAAACTAGTCTATTCATACCAGCCTGATACACACAGTGATATACTAATGCAAACATACTAATCCCACTGTCACATAATTTGAGGTTTTGAATAATTTGCAGCTAAATTCATTGACAGTTTACAATGAAACTTAATTGGCTCTAGATTATTGTATGGTATCTTGTACACCTGGCTTTGTTTTAATTTCAATTAGCATTGCTGACATTGTAATCCCATTATTGCTGTTATGCTGACAAGGAACAAGTGTTTGCACATGTTGTCTATCTGCCTCCAGAATATAAGCTCCATGACAGGCTGCAAGGTTAATCATTACTGTCCCTCAATATTACATTCAGAAAGCAGTAAGCATCTAAAATCATGGGCCAGTGCAGATTCAACCTCCTCTTTTCAGTACTGACAGCTGTGAGCACCACAGTCAGGCCACCTGCATGCAGCATCAGCACCCATCCCTGGGGACTGCAGGGTGCACCTACAAGAGATAAGCACTGCTTAAGCATGGCACCACCACCACCTGCTTACCTTCTCCATGTCATCACAAAACCCAAGAGGAGGTTGCAGTGGAGTCACTAATGTTACTAATCAATAACCACTCATTAATTTAGTAAATGCACATTCCCCTAGGCAGGAGAATAGATGGAGCAGGGATGTTACGAAATCACCAGTACTGGTGATGTCTCAGGTTAGACAGGCATCAGTCTAGTTCAACAAAGCAGATGTTGCTGATCTGCACAACTGGTCCTGTACTTGGAGGGGACATGAGCAAAGCCATGTCCAGTGTAATTTTTTATGTGGAACTCAGATTTTGCTATCCTAACATTACCTTGGTCTTTTTCTTTTGTCTGTTCATCAAAACAAACCACTTATTGAATTAAAAACCCACAAATGTGCAGAGAAGTGAGAGCTGCCTCCCTCTTACATCAGACTAACTTTGACCCTTAGCAAGCTGATCATTACACTGTCTGAAAAAAGGTAATTAAAGGGGACTGCACCTGCCAGTCTGCTCAAGGTCACCTCAGCACCAAAAGCACAGGCTGGAACAGCATCACACACAGGTCCCATCTGCAATAAATAATGTGGGCAATAAATAATTGCCCAAGAGTAGCTGAAACACTTCAGATCAAGCAGTCAGGTAAAATACCTTCCAGATTAGACATAAACCCACAGTGCAATCAGGGGTGTGGTTAGGAGCATATCCAGGCCCGACCTGCACTGCTGGTGGCCAGCAAACATATCTGACACAGTAAAACCACCTACTTCTGCCACATTTCACCATGGAGGCAAGATTTATATAGACTTTTGAAAACTACAAAAGCAGATATTTGTTCCTTCCCCACCAAACACTTCTGATAAAATTAGCCAGCATCCTTGTTGTACAAGCCTTCCCTGACAATTCCCAATTATTAAATCAAATTCCCCTCATAATTATTAATTATAATTAATAATATCAATTATTAATAATTAGACCTTTGTTAATATCCAGAAGCTGTGGCTGGGAGAAGGCACTAAGTAATAATCAGGAGTAATTTTATGGCAGACCAAGCCAAAACAACATATGGACCCTGGCTCATCAGGGGAGCTCTTAAATAATCTGTAACTAGCACTCCACAGTTCTTTCCTAACCAAAATATCTACAGCTACTGTATGAAAACAACCTCAGCAAACAAACACAACACAAGTGTAAATTGAAATGTTGAGAAAGCTAAAAGTCCTGGGTGTTATTTGTTACAGGGTATGCTAAAAACCAGACCAAATAAAACCAGAACAGTAGGGTGATAAATATGGAGAGGATATCCATAAGGTAAATATTGCTATCCTTGCCTCAATAGCCTTAAAACAAGGAAAAGTATAACCAACCAAAGACTTAGAAAATGGGATGAGTTAGGAAACAGACTTTCAGTACAATCAGAAAGAGCACAAATTTAAAATAGCATGGAAAGTGAAAGTGAAAACAGTGAGCAAAGAAGGCAAAGAGGGCCAGCAGCAGAACAAAAGCAGGACAACAGAAAAGAGCAATCTTGTCAACTTTCGTCTTCATAAAAATAGGAATTCTGTCTCCAAAACATCATTAAATTAAAAACAACAACAAAACCCAAACAAACAAACCTGCAGGATTTCAAGACTGAAAATATTTCCCCCTTCCTTCTTTTTCTTCCTTTTTTTTAATAAAGAACAGGCTTAACCTCACTTAGTTTATTAAAGATTTTGACTGTGCAGAGCCTGCACTTGGGTGTGCCTTGTTTGGCACTGATTTGCAATACAAACAAACTCCAGCTGTGATGCATGAAAAGCTTAGGAGCAGCAGAGAGCTTAATGTCTCTAATTAATGTCTGTTTGGACCTAAAATGAGGCATTGGAGACTCCAGATAAACTTTGGCATGTAACACATTTCAAAGGGGAATTAGGAACCAGATAAATAGGAGTTTGTCAGTACTGTGCTCTGGATATACTTGCAAAATGGAGATGGTGATGAGACCAGAGTATTTTCTTCTGTGCTGTGCCTAGGCATAGTCATTCTTGTGTCTCCCTTTTACTGCATAGCAGGTCGAGAAAAGGAGAAAGATACGAAAGAATACCACGTTTAACTTAGCTTCAGACCCACCCTTTAAGCATTGCAGCTATGTCCAGATTCGACTTGAAACATAAATCACCTAAAAGTACAGGTTTGTTCCTCTGTAACAGGTTTTTAATGCAGATCTGCTTTCCAAACAAAAAATGACTGAAAGTCAGCTTTAAGTAAGGATAAAAAAAAGATTAAAAAGACTAGGTTTATCAAAGCTTTCATTAAACCCACAAGCCATAAAATGATCATAACCTTTCTGGTCTCTGTCCATCACAAAGAAGAAAACACAAACAGAGTGTGCTTCTGCCACCGCTCAAAAGCTGAGAGCATCATTTGTGGGCACAGGCCATCCTCACAGCACAGACCTTTACTTGGCTCCCTATTCTCCTGCTGAGGTTTCACTGGCTGTGATAAAAGCACCATTAAAGGCAGTGTACAAATACCATCTGCCAGAACTTACAGTCCAGAAGCAAGGATATTTACTCCTCACATCAATTGACCCCTTCTTACCAGTGCTACACACTTCCACGATTTTGCTTCATCACCTAGGTTCTCGGTACTGCCTACTTGCTCAGCCTTGACCACAAACACGTTCCATAATAGAAAGAACCTTAAGGCACCATCCTATTATGTAACACACCTCCCACTCTTCACTGGTGTCAGGAACTCTCACAACAGGTCTGGCTCTGAGGCCCATCAGTTCTCACCTGCAGTGTCGCCACCATCACCAACCCCACACTCCCCAGTCCCCAAAAATCCTCTGAAGCCAATTCTAGTAAATAAAAGAGGAGTTGAGGCTGGCCAGGGACAGCAAGGTGGTGGTAGCTAACTAAGAAGATCCTGTAGAAAAAGGGTTATTTCAGCTTCTTGTGCTTAAGAAGAGACCCAAAGCAGCCAGCATGTGGCAGCAAATGTGTGTACAGTAGGATACAGCATAGAAATGGTATGCTCACAGAATGCAAAAATTAATTACCATAGTGAAAAACAAAACAGACACCGAGTCTGGGATAAGTCAATATAAAACAGAAAGTCAGTCCCTTCTGTTCCTAAAGCAAATCAGACCCCTGTGAACAATCCACAGACCCTTCAGCAGAAACTGGCCAGCACAGGGTTGGCCCTAACTCAGCACACCCAGTTAACCAAGTTCCTCAGCTGCCCCTTGATCATGGCTTTCAGAAGGGGCTTCTGGGAAAAAGGAGTCAGAAATGCCTTCTGGACGGCTCCATCTCCCCTCAGAAACACTTTGTGAACAGGAACTGTTGACTTCAGACACATATAATGGTTGCAATTATCAATGGTGCATACATATATATATAGTGGCTCATAATGAAAACAGTATTTAATGACCAAAATTTTTAAATAATTCCCAGTGTTACTGTCATAATTATGTGCTTCCATTCAGGAAGACAGAAACATTCAATACTAGGTAATCCCATCTTTCAGATTATCACCAGTTTTTCAATATTGTATTAAATGACCCATACTTCCAATCAGGATTGAATCATCCTATTACACAACCAGAAGCAGGGAAAAAGGTATGGAATTCATTTGGATTACCCAATTTTTGGCCCTTCATTATGTCAAAAGAGATTGTGTTTAGCACCACTATAGGTTTGCAGGTATTAAAAATCTGACATTTTTCTTCTCCGTTATCCCTGATTACCTTCTACTTCCTCAGCTGCTGCCAAGCTCTGGGTTAGAACTAGTGGAAATCAATGTGCAGAAGATGAGCAGTAGGAATCTTTGTCCCCAGTTTTCCAGGGTACACTCTGGTCCCACCCCTCACATCTGGGTTGTGCTGCAGGGTGCACATGGGGTAGCACCATCACCAGCAGTGCAGCACGGAGGTGGCAGTGCAAAAAATGCCCAAGTAAGGGTGAGGCATTAACTAAGGATAAGGTGGAGTCTCATATGAGGTCTCAAACACTATCATAAAGCTAATGGAAGTAAGCCCTATTTGAACATCATCCAACACAACTTCCTAAGCATAGCCTGAAGCACAATCTAAATTGAGAGAAGTTTTTCAGGCAGTTTGCCAGAGATATACTCTTTACAAAGTATAGCAAATGGACTCTGACCAGAAAGCATATTTTAATTTTATTTTTCACTGAAATTCGGTGTACCCAACTATAAGAAATTAGGTAAAAAAATCTCATGGAACTGCTCTGTGCTGCCACAGACTGAACTATTTGCTGTACTGTAGTCAGCTCAGGCTATCTGAAGTTCTCAGCCTTGTGCAGAGCTGAACTGTTAAGCCAAGGACCTTTCATCAGAAGTTCCCACTTGATTTGCCCTAAGGATAGAGATCTCGAGCTTTAAAGCCCTCAAACTGGCACCCTTCACCAGTGTTGCCTTCACTTTACACAAGCATTTACACTGGGTCCAAGGAAAATATGTGTTAATATGCTTTGAGAAGAGACTTTCACTAATTTCTCACAAATACTCAGCTTCACTACAATGGATTTGGTTGGCTAAAGGTTCGAATGTTAAGTAACCACTTACAAAGGGAGAATAAATAAGTGCTAAATACACAGCACTCAATACAGCAAGGTGGCACGATATCTCCAAACAGTCCAGACTCACCGAGATTAAATCCTGGCACTTGGCACATTAGCCGTACCAATCCCACTCCCTTGAACAGGGCTGGGATTCCTCGGCATTTCGGCCAAGCTAGCTGCTACCCTAAGAGCAGGGTTACCTAAGCCCTGCCCTACCTGAAGACACCTCGGCAGCCGGGCAGAAGACGAGAACTAAGAGCAGTGGCTGCAGACAGGCCCCGTGTGTCCGCTGCAGCTCTCTGTGCCGTGCCCGTGAGGGCAGGGGCTGGCAGAGGCGCGGAGCGGAGCCCGCGGCCGAGGCCCCGCACCCGCAGCCGAGGCCAAGGCCCCGCACCCGCGGCCAAGGCCAAGGCCCCGCACCCGCGGCTGCCCCCGCTCAGCGCACGGGAACCGGGCCGGCAGCGCCTCCGCCCTCTCTTGGAGCGCCGCAAGTGACCGGCTCTACCCCTACTGGCTTCAGCAGAGCGTCCAAACAAGCCACGACGTGTTTTCCCCAGATAGAATACACATAAAACCTAAAGAAAAAGAAGAGTCGCTGCATTCTGATCTGCTGCTATGATCTGTATATCCCACAGTACCGTTTTCTCTCTCTCTCTCTACTCAGCTTCCTTTAAGTCACCAAAAGGGGGACTTTCAGCAGTGAGCATCAGAAAACCACCCAGGGTTTCTGTGGAATTTGTTGGCTTCCCAAGTTTTGATGACAATCTGGTGGTTTTCACAGCCTCAGTACACAAAGCTCGGCTCTCCATTTCAGAGAACGGAGAACCAGCCATATCACCACGGGAGGGGAGCACAGCAGCACACAGCCCTGTGGATGGTGATAATAAAAAAATCCTTTCTGACATGGAAGGTACAGGAACATGAGGAAGGCTTGCTAGATTTGGCACTAACATGTAAGGAGGGATCACCTGGGAAATCAAAGGTGACAGCAACCAAGGAATGGTAGACTGACTGATCCTTTGGAAGGCTGCGCAAAAGGGATTAAGAAAATTACCTTCAATACAAGGCGAATTTAAAGAAAGATGCCTGTTACAAACTCATTCTGTACTTAGGAAATAAAAAAATAAATAATGGATGAATTAGGGTCCCAGTTCCTCAAAGAAATTACATAAAAGCTCTTTATTCACCTCAAATAAAAAACAGGGAAGTACATGGAAAACAATCTAGGTCTTACTATTAAAGATGAATGTAAAACAATAGTAGGAGAGCCTGGAGACAAAATCAGGAATGGTAAGACAAAATGAGGTGCAACTAAGGAGGAACATTAACATATACACTTTGGCAGCTAGAAGAATAGGAAATTGAGCTTTGGAATTCAAAAAAGAAAAATATTTTAAAATGGCACAAGTCCACAACACTTAATATCATCACAGAAGATTCTCCACTAGAAACATCAGCAGTATGCAGATGGTTTAGAATTAGATATGAATAGAATTCACATCAAAACCAAAAAAAGATAAAAGGTTATACATGGCACTGTTGCTTAAGTATTTCTAAGAAAAATACTTTAAAATAAAGTAATAAAAACAAAAAATATTTCAAGAAGATTGCTTGAAATTTTAACCAAAAATCCCCAGTAAAAACAATAGGTTATGATAACTCAGCCATCCTATTTCATATTGATAAAGCATATGTTTTCTGTTCTAGGATAATAATGAAAAAAAAAACCAAAAAACCAAACACAAACAAACAAAAAACCACACACCAGAAAAACAAACACCAAAAAACCCCAGAGGAAGTCACTAATCATCCTGAAGAACCCATAGGTAGTTTCTAGAAGGCAGAAGATCTACATCTCTAACAAGGGGAGAAAAAAAGAGGAGCTGGGAATTAAAAACCTGTCATGTTCAGTTATCAGAAAACTACTAGATTAGATCATACCATCTGTAAACCCACCAAAGGTACTAAAGCAGATGAATGGTAGGGAACAATTCATACCAAACCAATATAATTTCCTTCCATAACAGACCAACAGACCTTGTGAACAGGGAAGAAGAAATCAATGTCAAAGCTCAGTTTCAGTAAAGGCCTTTGACATTACCCATATGACAAACTTACTGTAAGTAAGTATGTAAGCTGCAGAAGCAAAGATTAGAACAAACCATCATAGGATGCTTACAAAAGTCATCAGACATTATTCCAAAGGGCTAATTACCTGTGGTTCCCTTTCAAAACAAGAAAATGCATTGAGGTGGATATTTCATGGTAACTGCCCCACTTCATTCAGTGCTTTCGCTAATAATTTGGACAATGGAATAAACAACCTTATTAAGTCTGCCCATGAGACAATAGGAAGAACTGCAAGTATACTGGATGGCAAACAGAATTTAACATAAACAAACTGGAAAGCGGTTGGGACAAGGAAAAAGGACACAAACCAAGCAGGAACTTATGTCAAGCACTGTATTTTCATAATAACTCCCAATTTAATGACTTCGGGACAGGAAATGGCTGGCAAGGTAACAGCTCTTAGGAGAAGGGAAGGCAGCAGATACCAAGCAGAAGGCAAGTCAATATAATGCCATAATGAGAAGAGAAACATTGGTCAGGGATGTATGAACAGGATTATTTCATGAAGGTTTCAGGATACAATTTGTCTATTTCAGTTGGCACTGATAACACCTCGAATGAAGTAACATCCAGTTTCAGAAAATACTTGAGGCAATTTAAGTTATGGAAGATTATTAATTTCCTGCCTTGTCCCTTCTGCCTTGAAGTATATAAAAACTTGTTGCAAAAGAACAATCACACATCTTTGCACATGGTAGACAGGACAGGCTTAAAGGAAAGCAGGATTATGGTTAGAAATAAGGAAAATTGTTATAACTGGAAGGGTAGTAGCCCCACCCCACTAGAGATTACCTCGTTTGTTTCTTTATTTGTACAAGCATATGACACCTACAAAAAGCATCCTGAAAAGATACCTAGGGACAAGAACAATCAGACCACATTTTAGCTTCCAAAACTACAGAAGATCCCACTGATCATGAAAACAGACTCCCTTCTCTTCAAAACCATGCACTGCATGTTGCTATGCTAGCAGTCCCCAAAATGAATCTCTAATTGGAACAGAGCTCTGCAAAAGCACACAGCTGGGAGCAGCTGGGGAATCAGCCACTTGCAGAGAAACAGGTGCCATTTCCTTTTCACTAGTGTAAACTCCACAGCTCACTTGACAGCATCCTTGTTAAAGAGCAATTCTTGCAGGGCTGTCATTTGCTGATGGCTTTGGGAGAAGGTTGTTTTCACTAGAAACCTTGACTTACAGCTCATTTAGAAGCATAGCAGTTGTTTGATGTTTTTAATCCACTTGACATCTTGGCTTGTTATACCAGTACATCAAGATGGTATGACAAACAGGCTAATTAAATGGAGAGCAGGGACTATTTTCACAAGCTTCACCCCACACTGTAGAGGTGAGCTCTAATTCCTTGAGTACTGTCATTCAAAACAAGTCACTGAATTCAGAGTTGTTGCCAGGGGAATTCCAGGGATCAGGTGAAGGTACCCTGAAGTATATCAACTGAGTTGTCAATGGAAAATCTATCTCATTCCCAGAGTGAAATTTTCAATCAAGGTGTAAAGAAAAACTGGAAGCTAGTGTACTTGAGACCAAACACACAGTGTGGTCGAGGGATACCTAGCCTGGACATATGCTAAGAAGGATGCTACAGTCTCCCTGATACTCTCCTAAGTTTATTTGGATGTGAAAGCAATGACTGGAAGCTGGGTTTCCCCCAGGTGAGTGACCATACTACTTAGGTAGCATTTTAGCTACCTAAGTTAAAGCTGACAAAAACTTCAGCTAGAAAGGGTAACCACATCCCATATCCACTAGACTGGACATAGAGATAAGAATTCAAGAATATCAAGGGATCCTCATGTTTGCCAAAATCTCAGAGACCTTATAGTCCAAAGAAGCTAAAAATCAGTTATAGCAAGAAGAAAAGCTCTCTCTTTTCAGCTACTGCAAAAGGCCAAGAAATAAAGGGCTACTCTCTGACAGAAAGCATCCAGGTGGCATTTTTGCAGTGTTCTGACACCAACAATAAAAAAGTTCTTTACAAGATGCTTTTTTTTCTTGCTAAGGAAGATCCAGGGTTGGGAGAAAACAGAGCATTCCTTTTTAACAATTCTTAACCACATATCATTTGGGAATTCACATAAGAACATTGATAACAATTCTATGAGGAAAGAAAAAAAGGAAAGAGCAAAATTACTCCATAAATACTTACTGCAAAAATAAGCTTGTTTTCCCTGGTTTACAGTTTCGGGCCTTTCATGAGAAGAACAAGCCCCCCAAAATAAGCTATTTTCAAGTTCCACACAGAACAGGTTCAAACTGAATGAGTGGGAATTAGATTCTTCTTTTTGTTCTCTTCCAGAAACGATTCTTTACAGAAAATAAGAGGAAATATTTTGATTTCTTAACAGCAGAGTCATTCAAGACTATGACATGTTAAGTCTCAAATATAAAAGTCCTCAAATGTGAGTAAGAATGAATCAGTGTTTAAGCCCAGAAGACAATTCAGGACACATATTCCAAGGCAAAAATAACAGCAAGGTACAGGGGAAGTCCATGAGACACCTGTTCTGAAAACAGAGCTCATGAGAAGGTAAATGACTGCTCAGCTTGCAAGCTGTTCAGTTTTATAGGAAACACACTTGCAAAATATTGCAACAGATGCCACTCCTGATTTTTTTTTTCCTCATTGCAAGCTCAGAAAATAGTGGGGCTTGTTCTGTTGGTTTCAGTCTTAAAATGTTTTATTGACTAAAAATAGCATTGAGGGAAATGCAGTGTTGCTGTAAAGATCATACTGGAATCATGTCACCACTGTCATCTCAGCACCTTCCCTATACTTTCACTCTGTCATCCCATGAGTTTCTAACACTGGATTCTGTATCATTCTCCTAATGCCTACTGCTTCAGTTGCTGTTATGATCCATGTAAATATTTTTCTCACACTCCTTCACCTAACTTCTTCCTTTGTCTTTAAAGAACAATAGAAAAGCTGTGCTTCCTGAGATCACCTAACCCAGCCTCCCACCGAAAGCAGGACTAATGCCAACACTATTTCTAATCAGGTTAGTCATGGCTTTGTCCAGAGAAGCCTTGAAAACCTTCAAGGAGAAGGGTTTCACAACTGCTCTAGGAAACCTATCTTTATAGTCTCTTCTGGATAGTTTCTTACCATCCTTCTGGAATCAAAGGGTCCAAAATCAAACACAATATTGTAGCAGCTGCCTCAGCAACATGATGAGGACGAAAATTTTCATCAATTTGGCGGCAACATTCTCCTACCATAGGCTGGCATGCAGGCTGCCATAATTGTGCTGTGAATTCACTGCTGGCTTATGTTCAGCACCCACCACTGATTCCAAGGATCTCTCTCCGCAAAGCTGAGAATTTTACACTTCTTGTCAAACAGCTTGAGGTTTCTGTCAGCCAAATTCTGAACCCAGGCTCTATCTTGCAGCATATTAATTACTTTCCCCATAGAGGAACACTGACTAATAATTAAGGTCAGCTATGAAGATAATGAACATCAGCCCCAGTATCACCTTACAGGGTACTACACCTTTAGCCACTTTACAAATTAACATTGAGTAACTCATCTGAGTACAGTGATCCATCCAGTTCAAACCACCAAACAGTCCATTCATGTTACTCATAGTTCCTCTGATCCACATGCAAACACTGTGGGAGAGTGTGTCAGAAGCCACACACTTGGTATGAGCACTTGTCAAGCACTGCCCTTGCTGACATAAAAAGTCATTTAATCTTAAAAGGCCCTCTGGTTGTCTAAGCCATGTTTTTACACATTTCCTTTATAGCCTGTCCCTACTTATTTCTACTTCTTTTTTGGTCTTCTAGTTCACTAACAACCAGCTTGCTAATATAAGTAAACCTTAAAAAAAAAAAAATTCACCCTCACAGGCCAGATGTCTGAACAGACCCTCACCACAGTATCACAACTGGTATTTTCCAAGTCTTGTTTTCCTTTGTAAATGTAATTCACCCTTGGTAACTCCAGTCTCCAGCTGTCAAAACACACCTGGTAACTCAGCAGGTGAAATAAAATGAACATGGATGGATTTCTGTTTCTCTTATCCCTGTTTCAACATGTCTACTGTCCTATCTAGGCCTGAAACTAATGCACAATGCAAAGGGTTTATCAGTAGTTTTATAGAGTTCAAATGTTGCTGAAATATCAGACAAGAATTTTCCAGCAAGACTGCTTCTTGCAGCAAGTAGAGATATCCATATCATTGGTATGTCATGGGATGTATATACATTGGCTTTGAAAGGAATGAGTTACCATCTATCAATTTAGAGATTACCAATCAGTGTAATTGCACCTGCTCCCCAGATTGCAGTCACCAGGCAAAGGAGGAACAAAAGACTTAACTATACTTGTCACTCTTCTGAACAAGCCTTAAGATTTTTCAAAAGGCACAAGACAGAACATTTGTGCTCACATGTGCAGGACATTGAGCAGAGGCAGTATGGAAACCCAAGATGTCACACAGATACCTACAGGCCATCTGCATCACAGCACAGAGCACAAAGCACAGACCAGAGCTGGCATGCTTTACTTCAACTTCTTCATGATTCCTCACAAATAATTGAAATTTTTTCAATGTGACCATAGCTTAATATAACTCTCTTTTCAAGGAAATGCACAAGTGGCACAAGTCCTTCTGCAGGGTACTTCTGATCTCAGCATTAGGGGCACCATCACATTGTGCAGGCAGACCCTGCAGCTGTGGTCTGACCCAGAAAGCCTCACATCCACAGAAGTTGTCACTTATTCTCTGGGTACAGATAGCCCCTTGATCCCTTTCCAGTGAAGTCCACCTTTCCATTTGATTAGAAAACCAAGAGTTCAACAGTCCCTTTTTGTAGTCTAAGGCAAAGAGACTGCACATTTTACCCTCAGTCATGCTGACCTGAGCACTACTTTTTGTCCAACCTACTGAAATACTCTACAACACAGAAAGGGTTTTGAAGATTTTTTTTAAAACAAGTCTAATAACAAAACATACCCCACTTCATATAATCACCCACTACTTCTATCCTGAGTTTGGGAACTATTTGCTAATTCTGATTAAAATTCAGGAAGTATTACTTAAGTAGATAAACTTCTCGGATCCTGGGATGTGGCACAGGAGGCTTTCTCTCAAAAATGCTTGCTTTGAGCTGGTAACATAACATGTGCACAATAATAAGCTGTCAGTAGTCTAGCACCTATATAGTAACTAGATATTCAACTTCAGGGTGCAGGCATGCCTCTGGATCACTCCTCAGATGAGCTAATAGGATAATCATTTTATTCCAACAATAATATTATTCAAAGACATCTTCCAGAATTTCGTAACCTTACCAGTGTGTATTAAATAGCAACACAGAGCAATGTGTTCTGAAGCATTAGTTTCTTCGTTTTTGAAGTATGTGGAGCAAGAAGAGAAGGAAGAGAGGACAACAGCCAATCATTACAGAGGCAAGAAAGGAACATAAACCTTGGTCAGAAGTTTTTTGGTTTAAATTCCAATGTGATCACAGCTACTTGACTTTTCTGCCTCAGTAGACACAAACAAATTTCACAGAAAAGACAAATATGCCACAATGATTTTTTTTCCCAAAACTGTTGTTTTGGGGGTTATATAGTGCATCTTCTTGTCGTTGTAAAATCTGGGCCTGAAATATGCTATCCATCTCAAATTGCATAAAACACAAGCAAGACATGCTGAGACAATTCCACCTGCAGACACTGGCATAAAAAACAGATACATCAGACATGATTAGCAAGGTGTTGGTCACCTATTAGTTCCAACAATGCGATAGATCTTTTACTTTAGAAATTGGATCAGTGTTTGACTAAGGTTTACATCAAGGCCTGTTCAACTCTCAGAAAGAGTTCTTCATACCTTCATAACTTCTTAGTATTTCATCATGCAGTGCTAGTTAAAATGGATTGAGGATCTTGTGGTGATGCACTGAAGGTTATGAAAAGCAAAGGGATTTCTGCCCAAATCCTACACTGGAATCTAGATCAGAGCTAGATATTAATCTCTGTCCACTAGGAGAGGGCAGATACAGCTCTGGACTACGATGCCAGATTTTTTTCGTAAATCATCGCTACAGGAACAAAAGGCGGAAAAGGCAGCAGCTATTGTGTTCAGTGATGACTACTGTTTAAAGCTGACCTAGCAGATCAAACAGAGAAACAATGCATGAAGGTTTTGGTTTCCTTTTGTCTGGGAAAAAAAAAAAGGAAAAAAAAAAAAAGGACAAAAAAGGGACAAAAAAAAAGGAACAAAAAAGGAAAAAAAAAAAAAAAAAAAGCACCACACTGGTATCAGGAACAACATGTCAGCAAGCGAGGAAAAACTGTCTTCCTACAATAGCAGTTTTAGAAAACATGAGCAAATAAGCAGGTGCAAGGAACTTCTGGCACTGAAAACCTTTATGGGGGTGCCAATTCCAGAGTCCACAGTTCTGGCATTTTACAGAATGGCTGCTCTGTCCACACCTTTGTGCACAGCCCATGGTACCCAATCTCTTCAAGTTGTGTCTTTTCACCTCAATATAACCTTTATTTGTTGTTAGTCAACAGCAAGTACCCCTTCTTCAGCATTTGTAACACACACTTCATTTCTTCACCTGAATGGAACAAGGCAATGCTTCACACCACACCCACCAGTTGCACCAGTCTGCAGTAACACAATGCTCATCTATCACCCAAGATTTCCCTTTACAGTGCTATGCTCCTTTCACACCTATTTCTTTTTAATATTGATGGATATACAAATATATTTCTTGCAAAATTTTGTAAAGAAAATCTCACTTTAGGATTCTCTGGTGTTTTCCTTCATGGGAAAGAAACCAGAAAAGAAACTCCACAGCCTCTGTCTACAAACTAATTGCTATGTAATAACTTTTGACAAGAAATAAACAGTATTTATATATACATATATACACATTCTTAAAAAACAGAGTTTGTGCATAACTGATTCAAGCCATACATACACTACACAGGTCCTGGATCTGTTTCTGGTTCCAGCCTGACGTCCTGCAATACAATGCCTGTTTTGGTTAGAGAGCTCCTTCTGCAAAGGTTTTTAATAAGTAATTCTACAGTACCCAGCCCTGGAGGCAGCCAAGGAGCCTCTGCAGAGCTGGCTCTGGGAGCCCCAGGGCCTCCAGCACAGCGAGTCACCCTGGCTCAGTCTGCCTGCCTCAAGAACTGGAATTATCAGTTCTGCTATATGACACACCTAATGCATTTTTAAATGCTTATTTCTAATGATACAATCTAAACCCCAAGAGCTATTACTATTAAAAGATTAACATACAGCCACTTGCAAGTTTCTCAGGTAATTTTTTTTTCTCATTTCTCACAATTGTTTTTTTCCAATTTTATCTAAATTACTAATGCCTCAATTGTTATCAACATATTTGAAAAAAAGCATAATTGACCAGCTGTCTCCAATTGATATTTGAACTGCCTTCGACCTCCAGCTTGCACAGAAAAAGTTTATGGTTCTATCCTAGAGGATATGATCCCCCAACTGATACAATAAGGCAGACTGCAGTGGGAAAACAACTTGGCAGCCTTCTGATTCGTTTATTTATTATTCAAATGTAAGGATTACTTAAATCCCTACCGCTACCCCTACTTTAAAAAAGAAAGTTCTGCTTTGTAATTATCACCATTTGAACCATCTCTTCACTAGTTCAACCGAAACAAAAGGACACACTGCAAAAACTATCTTCTAGAAATTTAAACTTCAATAAACACATTATATTTTATTAATGAAATTACTCCATCTTTAACAAAATATTCAGAATCTAAAAAGAACTGTCCAAGACTAATAGATTCCTGATTTATACTAAAATAAATACTGAAAAAGACTGTACTCAAATTAGCAAATTGAATTCAAGTATGGTATCAATCAAGCCAACATAACACAAATAACTGGAAATTAATGGTTACTTTTTTTCTCGACGAAAGGCAGACAGCTAATAAAAGTCAGCATAGCAAAGGCTTTTTATAAAACATTTCACAATTAAAAATCATGCTTAACATTCCTAATGCCACCACACAGAAGGGATTTTCTCACCCTCATACAAATAACGTATCTACTGCTGAAAAAGAGGTTATCAATCATGGTAATAGTTTGCAAAGAAACATCACAATCAAGTATCAATTTAATCCACAGCGAGATTGGATTTATGCTATGTTACTTCAAAAAGAGTGTGTTAACTTATCATTATCTCCATGTATACACTTAAAATGCTCACATACACCTCTGGCTACACTTAAATAAAACCACATAAAACACCACAAAAAAAAAAAAAAAAAACAAACAAACAAACAAAAAAAACCACACAATCACAGAAACCTACGCATGTTTTGTTGGCCAGTTATTAAGAAGGGAAAGCACTGAATCAGAGGGAGACTCCTACCAACCTCAGTAAAGCTCAGGTTCATCTAAGAAGTTTAAGGCTCACTGTTTTTAGTTCCCAAAACAACAGGGTTTTTAATCAAATATATATATGAAGTTTCTAAATACAGGGAAAAACACTTTCGTCTCATGAGTACACGTTTGAGAAAATGAAATAAATCTGAAAGACAGTATCTCTATAGATACTGTACATCTACAAATTCTGATGGCAACTGACATTGCATAAAAGACAGAACAGTACCGATTATTACTGGGCCATTAAAATCACAGTTCTTTGGTCAAGTATCACTTTTGGAAAGTTCTGAGAAAAGCAAGCAGCACTCGTAAACACATTAACTTCTCCAAGAAGGTTTTGCATCAAAGCTCTGCTTTTTAACTTTTATTTTTTAAACAACAACAACAAAAAAATAGTCCACTTAGGAAAGTTAAGTTGTCACCATCTTACATTCCAGAATACAAAACTGAAAAAACTCCCTATTAAAAAAAAGACAGGACTTCAGCCAAGTATTCAGCTACTTATTGCTGTAGTTGTAACTCAAGTCCCTTGAAATCCCTATGTTTTGGTCGTTTGTAGCGAAAACATGTTTGGAACACTAGCAGCAATAGAAAACCCCTTGAAAACCTAGATATAGTTACACTGTTGAGTGAAAATCAGCAGAAACCATAACTATTGGAACATAATGAAGCATCCTGTAAAAGTGAAGTGGTAGCCAGAAAAACAGGGTTGATTTAAAGTGCTATCCCAAAGTTGTACGTGGGCCAATGCCAGTAAAGTCCATTTCCCTCCCCCCCAGACAGAGCCCAAAACATCAGCACTACTTCAAACACAACGAACACTGTCTTCACTCTGCTTCAATGCCTTATCTCCCCCTCCCTCCTCCAACAGGTACAGAAACTTGAAATAATTGCTAATTCCAAATTTAGGTGATATGCACAAATACACTGTTGAACAAAGTTTGGACAGTGAACAGTACACCTGAGTTCAGTCATACAAACTAACTTTTGTAAATAGGATTAGACGAATATCCACGTCTCTAATATGAATCTAGATGTATTTTCTTACAAAACACATTAATAGAAATATCCAGGCAAATACATACCATACAATAGCAAAAGCTTTAAGCCCCATTTAATAAGATGACTTTCTGATTAAAAATAGAAGGCAATTAAGATTTACTCAAAATTACAATTAAGAAAAGCTTTCACAGTGCAATATTGAAACTGTCACAAAGTTAAGAAAATACTGATATCAAAGTACAATCACAATGTTAAAGTAGACAAAACTACTATACAAGGGCATATCTTGTAAAATTAAAGGGAATGAATACAACATAGGGGACATCTCACGTCCCTGCTCTACATATCTCATTTCCTAGTCTTCAGAGTCATAATTGTGTCTTTCGAATATCAGTAGAAATCTTGGTAAAACTAAGAGGGTCATTCTTCTTTGTAGACCAGATTTCAAAGCCCAGGTACATCTTGAAAACACGTTCTTCATCACTGCACAATTTCAAAGTAGTGCAATATTGCCATGATGTGCTGAGGCATGAACACATAGCCTGTGTACAGTGCCATTCCAACAATGGAAACTAGCATGGAATCTGAATTAACCGTTGAGGAAAAAAGCATTTGAAATAGAAACTGCACAAGACATCACAAACTACAGCATTAAAACTTTAGTGGTTACTATCTTATAACATTACGTTTCTGAAACATACACAATCAAATGTATTCAGCAATTATGAGCCAAAGAAGAACCTACTGAACACTGAAAACCAGAATGCCAGTAGAACAATCAGCTGAACATCAAAGGATGCCTTGCAAGTTATCCACTGCCTTGTCAGTGACACAAGAGGACAGAGCATGGGAAGTGTGATAGAGAACAGAAAATAGGCACTGAGAAAACAAACATTTTCACATTCATCTTCTCAGATGTTGAGCAAGTCTTGCAGAAGCCAGCCCCATTCAGCCAAGCAGAAAAAAGTCAACCACCACAAAAATCCAAAACAAAACAAAACTACAATAGTATGAGCAGTTTTACTGAATAACACCGTTTTTATTTGTGGATGACCTCCTTTTTAAATAGACAGCATTAGATGTTTTCTAACTACTTCACTCATAAAGCCTCAGAGCATCAGCATAGCTTCGAGTCAAGGTGTGTACTTAAACACTCATTAGTACTTTATTAGAGGAGATTGCACTGCAAAATAAACTTCACGTGAAGCTATCAGATAAAAAATCTGCAGATGACCACTTTATTAGCTGAACTCCTAACAGGAAACTTTTGTAAAACACATAGAGAACTGAGACAATAGCTTGTAAAGTACATGTACAGTTGAACTTCTGTCAAGCTCTACGGCTTTAGAAGCTTTATCTAAACAAATTCTGGCATCAGATTACAAAAAGATTGTGGTTTCAGAAATCTTAAGGTTTCAGAAATTCGAAAGTACACAGAATGAATAAAAAGCTGTCGATTTCATCCAGCTACCTGCAGGGATTCAGTAAACTTAGCCTGAAACACTGTAAAACACACCGGAGATTAACAAGCATGATAACAGCAGACAGCAGTACTGAGTTTCCACAGGTGAAACCAGAGGAGCTGTGTGTGCTTTGCGCTTTCCTGAAATCAAGTCTCCACAGCACAGGCAGAACAAGCGCTCCATGACCGACCTGCCCACGGCACAGCAGAGGTATGAGGTGTGCCTAGTAGAGCTGCTTGGTGTATTTATAGTCCCAGAGGATTATACGGTAAGAGATACTAAAATGAAGGTCAACTCATAAATCCACATTTCCATATCAGTGCTCACTTCTGATACTGGAGCACAGCCACAAACCATTAGTTCCCAAGGCCACTGTGCCCGCACTGCATCCATACAGCACCTGGCAGAGATGACCCACCTACAGCCACAGCATCCAGTTTGAGGACAAAAAACATTTTTGCTGATCTGAGATCAAAAGTGATGCCTGTGCCACTCTTTACATTTCTACATTATGTGGCAAGTACAATATGAGCATTTTATGAAAGTAAACATGCACACACTTATTTAAATTTTGCACAAGGTAAGAAGGAAAAAAATACTCATGACTAATATAATTACAGGGAAAACAAAAATTAGGTTTCCTCAGTGATACAGGCATGGCATAAAAGGAAGAAGGTATGTTAACAAAGAATACAACGTAAGAACCCCCACCTGAACAACTGTGCACAGTAAGTCTATAAAAACTTACTACTTCTCTTTTCCAGTAAACTCCATTTCTACTGACTTGACACAGGAAAAAAAAAGACTGATCACACACCGCTGTAACTTGGGCAACGACTTTTACATAACAAATGTGAGTTTCTTTACAAAACTGAGCAGAATCTCAGTAAAAGCAGTTTCTTGCTACTGCTTATACCCTTCTCTATGTTAATGTTTTAATTAATTTCTCTCTCTACCTCTCAGCCTTAACTCGAGATGGCTCACGGTCACTCGTATTCAGACATCATTTTAAGTCAGGATCAAAATAGTCACACTTCACAGAAAAATACTTGTGATGCTGCAGCAATACTTAAGAAAATGCGCTGCCTGTACAAAAAGGCCGGGTAAAGAGGCAAACCTATAAACAGTCTTTATGGAGATGCCTTTACATGAGCATCTATCAAGTTCTTCCACTCTAAAACAGCCAAGGAAACTGACCAGCTCGAGGATTAGATACCCATGTAATAAAAGCCATGTGACAAAGCAGCATGAAAGCCTAGGCTTGCAAGGTTTTGCACTGTGCACATTTACCTTCCTCTAGGCAAAAAACACACACAAAAAAAAAGTCATTAAAGACACTTATCCTTAATAGAAAGCTCGGGATTTCAGTGCAAAACACAGAACTACCATAACTCCAAAGATATAAACTTATGCCGGAGGAGAAACAGACCGGGCTGCCAGACGCCCGGACACAGCACGCCAAACAGCAGAGTGAGGATTAATCCCAGCTCGAGCAGGA
Organism: Buphagus erythrorhynchus; assembly: GCA_013400855.1. Lineage (NCBI taxonomy): Eukaryota > Metazoa > Chordata > Aves > Passeriformes > Sturnidae > Buphagus > Buphagus erythrorhynchus. The sequence continues at coordinate 15,883 of VZTT01075303.1, read as the reverse complement.
CATTAGTTTGGAACGGTGAGGAGCAGAGTCTCCGCCAGCAAGGAGGGGTCAAGCCTCGGTGCCAAGCGGAGGCTGCCGCTCCTCTGGCCGCCGCGGGCTCCGGCCGCGCTCGGTGCCCCAGGCCGGCTGCCCCCAGCCCGGCCCGGCCCGGCCC
>VZTT01075303.1:0-15461 GCA_013400855.1 Buphagus erythrorhynchus | reverse complement strand
CCCTCCCCCGGCCCCGCCCCGGGCCCGGGCGGCCGCGGCCACCGGCGGGGAGGCGCCGCGGCCTGTGGGGCTGGTACAGGGCGTTTCGGGAACGCGGGAGAACGGCAGGGACACACACCGCTTCCCCGGCCCTCCGCGCTGAATGCCGACACCGCGCCCGATCTGATTAAATTATGCGGCTGACCCCGGTAACATCCCGGCCCGAGTCACACCGAGGAGATGGTGCTGCAACCTACTTTCTATCATCCTCTTTAATCTGAATTAACATTCTGGGAATCACGGAAAAGCCAAAGCCTATGCTTGGCAAGGCCTAAGGGCCCCGTTAAAAATTATCTGCACAAGTCTTCAGCTTCGTTCAGTTGTCGGAGGGTAAAGTCCACCCAAAAACGTGGCTCAGATAAATGCGACCTTAAAATAGGCCAGCTCTGTCGAGGTTAATCCATATGAATAGGAAAAACAGAGGTGATGAATCAGCTGTTTACTGTGACTGTTCCTAACGTTGCACTACCCTAAGGCACTCGGGCCAGAAACCAGAGGGTGTGGGATACCCCTGCCCTGACTGCCGTTTGGCCCAAGGCAAATTCCCAGGGACTGGTTTGGGACTATGTGATTAGGAAAGTCCTTGGCAGTTTATGCTGGCACTGTAGAAGGCACATGTTGAAAGCCCGCTGGAAGGGGATGTACACAATCATCAGGCACCTTAAATCAGGAGAGCATGTGTTGCAATTTCCAGGCACTGGGTCCAGGCCAGTAGTCCAGACCACACATTCCAAGTGTGCACAACATCGATTAGAAACTGGAATTGACCCACTATACTTAGTCTGCTTAGTAAATCAATTTGCAATTACATCACTGAGCAATGTGATTCTGTCCTTGTAGCCATCCTACCCCTACCTTCACCTGCGGTATTTATACAATGAAAAAACAACCACAGGAGAATGCACATTTGAGTTACTTATACAGCTGCAAAATACAACTAGGACCAGGAGATAACAGTGAAAAAGAAAAGCAGGTGGCAAAGAAAACTTAAGACTGCACTATTTTGTGTGGCAGGAATTTGAAATGGGATTTGATTCACCCTGAAGACATTTAGACACACCTTATCTATGAAAAATTATTTGAACTCAAGGAGAAATTAGAGCATTCACACAGTTAATACCCCAACACAACTGTGTAAGGGGGCTGTTGCCACTATCCAAGTCTGCTGTTGCTTGTTGCAGTTGCTGCTGGAGGAGTCCTGTGTTGGTGTTGCTGCTTGAGCAAATGGTGGTAATCATGAAAGGCGCCTTTCTGTATAAACATGTCCAAAGTTCAAGGACAAGTGGGATATTCAGCCCAACTAAAGCATTACTCCCATTCAAAGCTGCAAGAACAGTATCAACATGGAGCAAACGAGTCCAGTCCTCTCTGTTCCTATGATTCCTAACAAGATGCTCTGCAATTCAAGTGGTAAGGCAAGCAAAATTCAGCAGCAAGAAAGGACCTGGGATGAGAAGAAAGGTAATGCCTAGAGGCATGCCAGCTTCAAAATCTCCTACATCTGCCTTAACTCACCAGGTAGGTGGCCCCTTACACTTTTTTGGTATGGTGCATATTTATGAGAGGTTTTTTTGCTAGTTAGCGCCTTACAGAAATGGACATTATTCCTCTCTATAGTTTCCCCTCCTTCACCAACTCCATTCTACCCCTGCTTGAGGACTGTCATCACGTAATTATTTTTACTGATACCACCTGCATCGACACTTGAGCCCTTGAACTACATTCTCAGGTGCTCATGTTTCCAGCAGGTTAATGCAAACATCCTTAACCTGACACTACAGAGAGCCTTTGTGTTTTATCTGGAATGTGAAGAGAGGTAAATCAAGGCCAGCATGCTCTAGAGCACAGACCATATTCCCTATTACATGTGTTCCTCCACACTTCTACCAATAGTTCTTCACACATTCAAAATTTCCTGTGTACACCTCTTGTCTCATGGCACACAGTAAGAATTTATCCCACTTCACATGATCCCACAGCTATCTGATACTGCAAGTTAGATACTGCACTAATGAGTCTGAAGGCAGGTAGCAAAGATGAGATTGAAATCTTGTCTCACGCATACCCAAGCCTCAGAACCAGTAGAGCTCCATTTTGTTCTTAGGTTGCATATGCAGAGGAAGGCACATTGTACTGACCAACCACGTGTTCAGAGCTGCATCAACAGTTCTCTACTTTATCAAGCAGAGGTTAAGTTTCTGCTGATTTGAAAATAGTAATTCAGTGTTTTTCTTTTGTAATCCTGACAGAAGAACCAGCATGTTTCTTTCTTCCTAATCTCATGTAACAGCATAGAATGAGTGTGTGTAGATCAGTAAAATACTGCACCAGGGACCACAAAGGGTAACCAAAGAGTTACAAGATTTTATTATAATCTAAGGCACAAAAGATGTCATTCAGGTCTCTACCTCCTAATATATTTATGACACTTCCTTAAAGCACATGTAACTAGTTATTCCTAGTACTACTACAAGAAAAAACACAAAGATTTTTTTTCCCAGACAGACCCTTGTTCAAGGTACAGTTAAAAAATAACAGGCTATAAAAGATGTTAATTACAAATAAAAAGCAAGAGTTGCCTCTTGGGCACAAATCTGAATGAAGACAGGGAAGGTTCCAGTATTAACAATACAATGGCTTCATAGACATAAATACCAAGTGCTTCCATGAAGAAGCTGTAAATGTATTAAAGAAATGGAAAAAGCATACAAACTGGTTCTATGGTAACAGATCTGACTATAAATTTCTTCTTAAAATGCATCATCGTAAGGAAAAAGGACAATGAACTCCAGTATTTTCTTCATATACATATTAATATGTACAACATTTAGCTGTATTCTAGGTATTACTAGGCATGTTGATTTAGATGATTAGTAGCAGAACAGTCCATGCCAGCAAAATCAATATAAGCTCATCTTCAACTCTGTATAAAGAAGTTTCAGTTTTTTCAGATCTTAATGAACCAAAAATCCAAATATCATAACAATTTCTTCTTTATCAGTGTCCTGGTTTTGGCTGGGACAGAGTTAATATTCTTGTCCCTAGCTTGGATTTAGTCTGAGAATAATGTTCTCACAAACACCCTGATGTTTTGATTGTTGCTAAGTACTAAGGCCCAAAAAACAGGCCCTGAGCCAAAGTTAACCTCCAGATGAACATTCCAACCAAATGTTATGTATATATTAACTCATTAATAAAGTATTGTTATATGTATTCATTTATTGGCAAAACATGTATTTACCTTTCCATATCTAAAAACCCGGTAAGGGCTTATTTGGGGTGTATAGGATCAAAGACAACACTCCTGGTTCCTCCTGGAGCCCTGGTGAGGCTTTAGGGAAAAGCAAATAGAAGAATGAAAGTAGAAATTATGTCAGCTTGTTTAACAGTATAAAATCTGGGCTACTGTTGCAGCAAAGTCAAGGGAGCGTCCTGGCCTGCAAGGTGGACACATCACCGGAGTTCTGTTACTGGGCATGGTTCTCCAGTCCTTTGCTGTGACAGCTTTCCCCCCAGGTGATGCTTTGAGGACAGATGATGGTCAAGTATTAGGGTAACTTGTGATGTATCTTTCTTAATCGCTATAGGCATTCTTTTATAATAACAATTAGGTGCATTTCTTACCTTATCCTTTTGTAATTCTTTGCTAAGGATTATGTGCATTGCATACCCTGTCTTTTTGTGATTCTTTGCGGTTTTGCATTATAGTAAATTACACTGTTCCTTAAGTTGGTGTCTGTTTGTGTCTGTCTCTGACCCTGCTCAGTGGCAAAACACTAAGTGGTACTTACCATAAGTCAAGGACTTTTCAGTGTCTCATGCTCTGCCAGTGAGGAGCTCCACAAAAAACTAGGAGAGCATGGCCAGAGCAAGTGACTGAATTGGACAAAGGGATATTCCATACCCTAGAATATCATGCCCAGTATATACAGTGGGGGAGTTAGCTGGAAGGCAGATGATCACTGTTTAAGGACAAGCTGGCTCTCAGTCAGCTGGTGGTGAGCAGTTGTGTTGTGGTGGGTTGACCCTCGCTGGACACCAGACACCCACCAAAGCTGCTCTATCACTCCCCTCTGCAAATGGACAGGGGAAACAAAGAAAATGGTCCATCAGTTAAGTATTGGGAGAGCTCACTCACCGGATACCATCATGGGCAAAACACACTGAACTTGGGGATATTAATTGAATTTATTACTAACAAAATCAGAGCAGGATAATGAGAAGTAAAATAAATCTTAAAAACAGTTTCCCCTAACTCTCCCTCCTTCTTGGGCTCTAATTCCTCCCCCACCAAAGTGCAGGGAGACAGGGAATAGGGGTTATGGTCAGTTCATCACCCACTGTTCCTGCCACTGCTCCAGAAGTCCTTCCCCTGCTCTAGTGTGGGGTTCCTCACACAGGAGACAGTATTCCACTAACTTCTCTACCATGAGTCCATCCCACAGGCAACAGTTCTTCCCAAACCGTTCCTATGTGGGTCATTTTTCCAGAGGGCAGTCCTTCAGGCACAGCCTGCTCCAACATGGGCCTGCCACATGGTCACAAGTTCCCTCAGAACACCTGCTCCAGTGCAGGCTCATTTGCCATGGGTTTGCAGGTCCAAATTTTCCTCCCCACTGGGGGAGGGTGTGGGGGGAGTGAACAATCAGTTGTGTGGCCTAGTTGCCAGTTGGGGTAAAAACCATTAACAGACCACGTGTGCAAATCTACCAAGAACAACAGCCTAATGACATCAAACATTCTGACTGAATGTTGTTTATCCCTTGCTGTAAATATAACCAATGCAGCTACGGAAAATCAGTTACTATAAAGTATTTATTCCAAGAAGCTGTTCTAATACACACTGAGATAATGAATGGATAGTATATATACAGGGAATGATCATAATATACAGATCTTACATGGTATTTACAAAATATTCAATCCCCAATAGTACAACCGCCTGATGGTGGGAAAGAGTATTGCTCTCATATACACGCAGTTAACTGTATGCCTTTTATAAACTTTGCAAAAAGTCCAACCATTATAAAGTTCTCAGATGAAAATGTACATTTCTAAGACCACATTTTAAAAAAGGAGAGTGTGCCTGCATTTCTAACACTTTCCACGCTCTTAAAAACAGCAAGGGATTTTTTCCCCCTGCATCTGCACATTAGGAGTGGCTGGCCAGAACATTGAAGAAGTGAAAAACTTCATCTTTATCCATTACTGCTACTTCAGTTGAGCATTCAGTACATAATACTGGATGGTATATTTCTTCTTCTTCTTCTTCTTGATTTGATTGTACGGAGCCAATTTCTTTGCTGTGCTTCATTTTCTTACTTCTTCTCTTTACCTTCTTTCTGTATTTCAGTATTTCGTCTTTGTTAACAACACAGTTCATCACAAACATTGCTCTGTACTGTGTTTTGTAAGATTCATGTCTATGGAGAAGGGGAGAAAATGCAAGTCATACCATTCATACAACTCTGTTTGCAAGAAATCTGTTACCATCACTGAAAGTGGGATTAAAGATACGAAGTAACATGCCACAGGGCTGAAAGCCAAATAAATAGGAATTTTATAAACAGAAGTCATAGCTACAAAAATAATAAAAACATAGAATTGCAGCCATCTGTTGTTTTTAAAAGACATTTTCCTTTCCTTAGCATGGGTTACCAGCACTAACTAGGCCTGTAATAAACTCTTCAGGTACTGAAGAGTGGCAAAACACACTGTGGATTCTCACCTGAATACCTTCCTGGCACTTTTAAATATAACACCCAAAACTGTAACTGCTAAGACTCAAACCAAGTAAGAATAAGCTATCTTTATTTTGCTTAATCCTCCTTTAACAAGGCGTTTTTAGACAAAAATAACCTGGAATAGTTTTATGCCTCTAAACATCAAACCAAAATAGATATAGACAGGTATCTCTGAAACCCCCAATCTGCCTGAAATGCCTGTTGAGTCTCCACGATTGTTTTTTTTTTAAATTTACCTTCTCCACTATGCTAACATTTTACCCTATTCTTCCACATCTCCACACTGCAGGTTAAACTGATCATCATTCTTACAAACCAGCATCTAACCCTAAATCTGACTAACATCTACTTGCCTTCTATTATTAGGGCTACCTTGCAAGACAGTTGATAAAAATCCATAGATCAAACTGAATATACTAACAATACTACTGACCAAAGCAAGAAAGACCCCTTATTGTTCACTGTTGTTACCTCTGGCAGTCCAGGCATAATGTTGTCATGCAAGCAGGGCAGTTCAGAACAGCATCACTATTTGGAACAGCTGCAGGTTTTGCCTGCCGCTGCTGTGGTGCTCTTCTCTGGTTACGGTACCTACCAATTCAAGAGAGGAGGAAGCAGAGACAACAAGTGCAATTACATGCCCTTGCTCTTGGTCATGTCAATTCAATGTCAAACCTTTCTTTGATTAAAATACACCAATTAATATTTTTCTCCTTCTGGACACCTTTTTCATTAACTCAAAGAACATTTATGAGAAGGTGAGAGGAAAACACAGTATCTTTAGATTTACAGAGTATTTTCATTTGGTGAGACAAATACATCTAACATGAGAATCTGTGCATAATAACCCTCTCCTCTGACAAAGCAGGTATCTCAAGTGCAACCTCTGCAGGCAACATTCATTATTTTATTCAACAGGTTTAAGTGGAAAATTTTACTTCTTCTTCAACAACCATTTCTCTACGTCAACTTTTAAAAAATCCTCATTAAAGTAGCTTTGTATTATTCCTGTTTTCTCTGAACATTTTGTGGCTTGCTAAATTCAAAGTTTTCCAAACCCAGAAATACAGTATTTATCAGGAACAAATATTAATCAGCAATCAAATAATCTTGCAACATTTTAATTCACAGCATGGTTGTTTAGATGAGATCTACAGACAAAACTGGTGTAGAGAATTAGGAAATCTTGATTTTAAAAATGTGAAAGTTTTATGTAGCTTTGAAGACTCAACTTCCATTACATACACCTAAAATATTTTACAGGCTTCTAAGTTTCTTATGCTTTAAGTTTATATATAAAAAATAGTTTCACTGCATGAATTTGACAGCATTGGCTTTTTCTCTACATTTACCATTTTCATTTAAAACTTTCAGTTGATGTTAAGCATCTTACAATTCAAGTATTTATGGTTGCTTACCCTCTCCTCTGTGAGTCTACCCACTCTTGGTCCCTACTGTCTTCTTCTGGGTCATACAGGAGCTCATCATTGGAGAGAATCCGACGTTGCTGGTGTCTTCTGTTTTTCCGGACATCCTGTGTATCTGGAAAAATTTGTGCAACAATGTGTTACATCCATCAGACACAAATTATCAAAATATACAATTTTTCATTTTCCTTTCCTTTTACTTCCTCATTTTCATCCTTCCTATAAATATAAACTGAAACTCAAATGCCTGGCTCATATCTCCTCCAAGTGCATGACCCCAAAGCATTACATTGGGATACATCATAAAATTGCAGGAACTACACTGAGATGATACAGGCTGGTAATTCCCCTCAAAAATGCTACCTTCAAAAATGCTACCTTCAAAAACAGCCTCTTGACCCCCCCAAGAGGATTTTACAGGATCTGAGACAGTGAGTGGTACTATAAAGATGCCCTCCTCTTGCCGTTGTCATTTACCTATTTTATCTTCATCCTCTGAATCAGAATCAAAGTAAACGTCATCATAGTATTTTGAAGTGCTAGCAGATCCAGTCAGCCCAGTACTCGAGGAAGTGCCTACAGGTGAAATTAGAAGTGGTAAGAACATCCCACTAAAAGGTGTATATAGCACAGAACAAACAAACAAACAAAAAGTACATAGCCCAGAACAAACCTTTACTTTCAAGTTACTCTGTCCAAAGTGCTCTGTTCTACCTAGGTGTGTTAAGTAACACCTCTCCCAGTTTATTCCATACCCTTATCATTCACATCACTTGTGTTACTTCATTTACAGGCATTCTCAGAGCAGAGCTGCTCCCTCTCTCTCAAAGATGAACCTCAGGTACCATTTGAAAGAAAGTTTCAACACTCCCTTTAGACACAGAGAACACGACGTCAAATACACCTATGCCTGCCCTACATATTATTCATAAGACATCTTTAGTAATGTGAAAGAAATACAGGTATGGCACATTGTTTCACAAACTCTGATTACAATAAAATTCATTAAAAGAAGCCCCCCAAAATTTCAGGGCCACAGAAGTTCAAAAAACTTGATGAACTGCCAAGCAATCACAGCCACTCTGCACCAAAATTCTTATTCTGTGCTGTATGGATGTGGTGATGTAAATATTGCTACATATTCTTAACTATACAACCAAAACCTAAATATGATTTGGCCACTAACACATAATTCATGATTTCATATGCAAGCAGATGTTAAGTGTGATTTACCCATTTCGGGTGATTTCCATGTGCCTTCCATAGTCCTCATGGTGGTGTTCAGTTCTGCTTCCATCTCCTTTTGGAATTCATCGTCACTGGAAGACTCGCTCTCGCCAGTCAGGCACTCCCGTATCAGCTTCCGCTTCTGGTCAGGAGTGCCATGTAGGAGCACATCCACCTCATCCTCTGAGCTACGAACATTTAAGTGGTATACAATTACTACAAACAGGCTGAAACGTGGACATAGTCACTTGGAGAACGAACATCTGAATTGTATGGGCGCACTGGAAAGCACTCACTCCTATGTTTACGGGCACTGTACATATTAAAACACTTTATTGGCTTAGGGATATTAAAACTCTCATTTAAACGCAAAGGAGCCTCAGCCGACTGCGTGCGGCCTGCCACGATGCCCGTGCAGCTCTCGCTCCGCGCAGGGAGCTGTGCGGTCAGAAATATAAATACGCCGGTTTCAAGGGAATCGCCGCGGTTGCTGTGAGCCCGATCCTCCTGCGCTGCGCGGGCAGCCCGGGGTCGACACCCAGCGCCGTGCGAGCCCCAGCGCTCAGGGCTTGGCACCGCCAGCGTCGCTGCGCGTCCGGGGCAGCATACGCCAGGCGGGGACCGGGGCCCGCCGCCGCCGGCCCGAGCCCACCCCCCGGCCGGCAGCTCCAGGCACCTGCTGAGCGCTCGCTCCTCGTCGCTGGGCTCCTCCACCACGTACGGATCGTCCTCCTCCCGCAGGCAGCTCATGGCGGCACCGCTGCCTGCCCGCTGCCGCAGCCAGGCCCGGCCCGGCCCCTTCCGGGCGCCCCGGCGCTTTCCGGCGGCCCGGCCCCGCCCCGCCGGGGAAAGGCGTGCCCGCAGCCACCGCCCGGGCGACAGCGGCGCCCGGCGCCTCCCGGGCCGTTTCCCTTTTCGCCTTGGAGTTGCAAGTCCTCGGGTCGCGTTTTAAGCACTTTTTTTCCAGAGTTACCGAGCCAGAGTTGGAGCTTTAAGAGACACACCCAATACCAAGAGGCTTGGAAAAAATTTAATAAGCTAGTAACACTCAACAGCGAGGACTAATCTAAAAACTGTTCCCACATCCTACTTAAAATATTTACAATATTGTTAACGATATATACATTGTCATCGTTGTCTCTTGTAGTCTATTTATAGATGAGTTCCTTAGGAATTATACCTGTTATATCTAGAAGATGAACAGCACAGTATTAGTGTAGTAGGCATTGCTGGGAATACTCTCTGGACTAGGTAAGTTGCCAAGACTCACTGGACACTGGTCATCGAAGCCTGAGGTGATGGGTACATGAATCAAAGCACAATGCAAACTCCTCTGCCTCTGCAATGTTTTGATGTGCAAGGCAGCAGGGTCAGTATACTACACTGTGCAATTCACCTTATCTGAGAAAAACAAACCACACACCTCTGTGCGGCAGTACAGGGCATCTGTAATCACACAGACATTGACTTACACTGATCTGCATTTCCAGCCATACCATTCGCTGCTCCACTGAAATTTCGCTGCTCCACTGAAGGCCTACAAACAGCATATATTGCTTGTAAAGCAGCAATCCCACTGTGAAGAGCAGTTCATCAAGTAAAGCCTAATTTTATGACATCATGAAATTACACAACATAGCAGCACCTCTTGGAAAAGGGTCATAGTTCAAGGAAGGGAGACCAATCAATGCAACTAACAATATTGGATTCATAGCTCTAAGTCTTATTTCCAGTTAGCAGAATGAGATTCTTTTCACACATTTCTTTATAGGGGATACCTTCACTTTTTTCCTGAAGCAAAACATTTTATCTGTATCACAGTGGGGCAGTATTACTTTTCACTGATATTTTATGCACCTTCTGAACTCCCTTCTGCTACTTTATTTCCCCTTTCTCAGAAGAAACCCAGGAAGTTCTCTCAAACCTATTTCTGCCAAAGAAATTGCAGAATCAGCCACCAAGCTCAAAGCAATTTAAGTACACTGGATAGGAAAGTCAGAGACAAACAGATAAAACCTGAGAATGCAAGTGAAAAAGTACTGGGCGAGTAGCATCAGACCAATCCAATACTCAGTCAATGGTTTTTACACGATGAATAGAGAAAAAAAACAAATTAATCTAATTTACTAGAAAATACTAAGCTTATAGATGATACAGTGTCTGCATCATTTTAGAAAAATCATTGATTTCATGGTTTATTTTACAATAATTGGATTAGTCTACAAGTTAAGACAAACATACTAACGCATCTGCTTTTCTTTTTAAATCATAGTTATAAAGGTTACACAAAGTTCTCCAAAATTTCTAAGAAATGTTCACAATTGAAAAAAAGATAAATTTTTTGACATAAGTACATGGAAAAAAACCTAAGTGTATACAATGCCATTATAGTAACAATATTCAAATATCTAATGGTAATATTTAGGCCATTTGAACAATGTGCTTCAAATGGTGATCTTCAGAAATCACTTAGAAAGGTAAATAAGATTGAAGCCGTATTATCATAGTATTCATAACATGAACATTATTACATTGGCTATTTTCACAAAACCCGAGCATTTGGTTTCTGAACAATGAAAGCGTATAATGATTAAATAAACATGAATATGTATGTATAACAAGTATGCTGTTCATATAGTCTGGAGCTACTTTCAGGTGTTTAATTCTTTTGAAAGAAGAAGCTTGCTTATGTGCACTTTGTCAAATGTTTTCTTCAGGGAACTGTAAATGCCTATTTAAAGTCATGAAAACAAAATCCAGAGGAGGGCAGCCCTTGTTAGTGGGAGGACGGAACGTAGCTTATGTGTCACCATTTAACACTGCCAGACAACTCTGCAGAAGCTGTAAGTTACCCTGTAAAAATAAAGAAAAATATCACCACATTTGTCTTCTTTCTTTTAAGCTTGTGACAGAACAATGTTTTTAAAATAGCAGTGACACCACTAAAGAAGAATAGACAGGTTTTAAAACTTATGGAAAAGTATGTGTAACTTTTGTATTAAAAGTTTTTAAATGTAGGAATATAGTATCATGGAAATAAACAAAGACACTTTAAGATTCCAAAACAAGCACTTAATACCCTTTCATGTTTCTTCCTAGAGGTCTAGTCTGGCTACAAAAACTATTCACTGCAGAGCACTCTCTCAGCAATGAAATTCACAGTTGCAAAGTTTAAAATATTTTATATAGCAGGACCATTGCTGTCTCTAGAATGAGATTCCCAAAGTGTAAACATTCATGTGTTACACTGAATACTGTATTAATCAACAAATATTAAACAATTCATAGCACTTGGGATCTCCTTGTTTATAGTGGCCATTCGAGCTGACAGCTTTGTTCAAGGAGGAAACCTTGGCAGAAAGACAGCAGACTGATCTACATGCTTAGCCAGGTGATTTAGCCATCAAATTGAGTTTAGCCATTACAGCTGGAGCTACAGAAGTGATTATCAGAACATTAACTCATCTTAACTCTCAGCCAAGTTCTGGCCTTATTTCCAAACACAGTTTTTAATCTTATTTAAAGCATTCTGTCTCTTCCATAAAAATATACAAGCTGATTTTCATGTATCTGAATGAATTTAGAGAACTGATACCCTTGTGAATTAAGCAAATGTGATTGACAAGCCAGAATTTACTTTGCAGGAAAAGAAACCCACCAAAACAACCCAGTATTCATATGTGCATTCGTTTATGCTTACATCACTTTAAACTACTAGCTATTCACAATTAAATACCTGTACTACATTTGTTCCCAAATCTGAAATCTCTATGTAAGAAAAAAATATTGGGCTGTTGACAGTGTTAAGAGTAATTCCTATCAGGTTCAGATAAAATGCAGGAACAAAGCAGTCTGAATGCCCAGTTATGAACATGGAAGAAACTGCTGACTTCTAAAAAAATTTTTGGATCAAAAAAGAGACCTATAAAGAAAACTTCAGACACACAAAAACATGTAAGTATCTGTGATTTGCATGCTTTTCATAAACAGTCCACAGAAGCCCTTAAGAATTTATAATTACTTTTTCAGTTAAAAGCACTCCAAGTGACTTGTGATTGATAAGCAAGACGTTCATCTTTCAGCCTCAAAAGGTCAATCATAATTCTATGCCCCCTTCAGGTTCTTATAATCCAGATTAAGCAATTAACTGATTTAAAGGCTTGAAAGCAGATTCCCAGTTATGCCTACTAAATCCTCCTCAATCTTACCCAGAAGGCAGCAATTTCAGATACAGCTTCAACAGCTTTTTTGTCTCTTTATGTCTACACTGGCAGAGGACAGTCACGAGCTATTTTTTAGAAGGCTTGTAATTCAGTGACATGAACAAGTTCTATATAAGCAAGATAGATGGGGACTTGGTGGCCCATCTTTGTGGTGTACAGGATTCATAAATTTAAGGTCTCTGTAACTGAAAAGCTGATTTTTGACTGTAATGAATTGAAAGGAATACTTCAGTCTGAAGTCTTCAGTCTTCAAATGGAATTTAATCTGACCGTACACTTATGAACTGCACACATTACCTGTAACTAAAGTGTGACAATAATCTTTTGGCCATCTTATTGTGGAAGCATTAAGTATTTTTGTAATTTACAGACCATCATGTAGCACTCTTTAAAAAGAAAAAAGTTTACCAAGACATCTGTGCTGGTTTTGCCTGGGGTAGAGTTAATTTTCTACTCAGTGGCTAATATGATAATAATAATATGGGGATGTGTTTTGGATTTGTGCTGAAAATGGTGTTGATAACATAGAGATAACATAATTATTGCAAAGCATCTCTTACTCTGCCTTTTCTGCTTCTTGTACTGCTGGCATGCTGGTAAAGTGGCTGGGGGTGCATGGGAGTAGGAGGGGACACAGCTAGGACAGCTCACCCCAAGTGACCAAAGGGATATTCCAGACCATATGACATCATGCTCAGGATATAAGGTGGGGGAAATAAGAAAGAAGAGGGGGGCATTCAGACTGTTGTCTTCTCAAGTCACTGTCACACATAATGGAGCCCTGCTCTCCTGGAGATGGCTGAACATCTGCCTGCCCATGGGAAGCACTGAATAGAGTCCTTGTTTAGCTTTCCTTGTGTGCATGGCTTTTGCTTTCCCTGTTAAACTGTCTTTTTACTCAACCCACAAGTTTTCTCACTTTTCTGAATTTTAGTTGCCAGCTGAGGTTAAACCATCACAACATCCTTTATACCTCAGTCATTTCCAGATTAAGCCAGCCAGTCTACTAAAATTTTCCAAATAGCACATAGTTCATTTTCATTAGATCAAATTTACAAAGTTCACAAGAACCACCTTATTTAAATTATAATAAATCAAGGACAATAGAAGCTGTGAGCCATTACTTCTTGTGGCTGCAGAATCTGACATACTTGACTTACATCAGCACAGCCTGAGGAAGCATTCAGATTCAGAAAAGTGTTTCTTGCCAGCTCACACTCCTAAGCTGTAGACATTAAAATTACTGGCAGAACCACAGTGACAGAAACATCCTTTTCAGGAAAGAAAGAATTACTGACAAAACATTTCAGCAAATCCCTTAGCATTGCCTTTTGCTTACTTCCTTCTGTCAGTTCCAAACAGACATCTGTTGCTAGTAACACAAGAAATTCTTTTTCCAAAAAACCCAGAGAGGCAGGAGTGTATGTATTAATATTTGTGGAAAATATATGTTTCTGTTTATTTACGTGAAGGAAGTGGCTGTCTTAGTTACAATTTACATGTCAAAAGACTCTAAATAACTGTATGTTTTGATACAAGGGATGTTGTGAAAACAAGACAAAGTAAAGCTTAGGAAAACCCAGAGCAACTTTAAGCACCTTCTTACTATGCAGCTGCACACATAATTGTGCCAACACAAGGGAAAGGAAGAGTCATGCATCATCATCCTTCCTGGCAGCAGTCTGCCCTTTCATCAACTTAAAGCAAACTCAACCCACAGTCTGATTTTTAGGTTTTTCAAAAGTCTTGAGTTGTAATTCAAAAGGGTAAGAGGAAATTAACAATACTTCCAAGAAGTATGTTACAGGGAAGTAGTATGAACATAACTGGGCAGAGAGGGTTTACTTAGAATTTGTATATACAGTGTCCCTGATTTACTGAGTTTATTTCCCTATGGCCCTCAAGTCTTTTAGAGGTACAGGCAGGTATAGCTCACAAAATGCAAGCTGTGCCTCAGAACCTTCTCTCAATTCTTTGGTCACTCTGACTTCTTCTGTGCAGCAACCCTGGTATTTTGGGATTCGTGCTTTTCTTTCCACACAGAGCAAGTAACTCTAACAGCGAGTCAAGCAGCAGCCTTCACCATGTCTGAATTCCTCCAAAAGAGACTCTCAGGTGAGTTCAGCACCTACAGCTACATCATATTTCACCTCCATGTTTTTTGTGTGAGGCAGCTCCAAGTCCAGAAAACACATGGATAGACTGATTCAGAAACAGATGCATCTGCATGGCAGCTACTTTTTCACTACTGAAAAAGAAAACCCATAATAGAAGATTTCTAGCAAAAGGCTGTGGCAGTGAGTATCCATTGTCCCCAGACCTCCTCCCTACTTAGCATTTTTGCTGGAAGCAAACACTTAGACTTGGGTAACAGGTCATGTTGCAAAGTTTGTCAGTGCTGGGTGGATTGACCAAGCAATTGCCACTTTGTTGCTACTAAAACTTCACATGCCTGCCTTCAGTAAGTGCAAAAGCACAAGGACAGAGACTGCCAGCATCAGGCAAAGTGCCTAGAACCGAGAAGCAGGGGACTTTTAATCTGACTTCATTAATTGACTGCCTACGTGAAAAACATAGCTTTCTTCTATACTTCTACTAGTCCTGTTCTGGCTGTACTTCAAGAGGAATCAGATGTCTAGAAACAGCCCAGCTTAGCCTAGGCAAAAACAGGGCTACCTAGTCCTTGAAATGGGAGCATTGTTCATGATTTGCATTTCAGTCATATTCCTCTAACATTGCTCTTCCCACATCAGGGCACAATATTACATAATATATAAAAAAGTAATAATATAAATACAAAT
>VZTT01075300.1:27486-38812 GCA_013400855.1 Buphagus erythrorhynchus | reverse complement strand
ATTTGTGTAATGCTAACTCATGTTTATTTGATGCTTGTAGTATGATATTGCTCATTCTCATGTGTGATTATTAAACGTGATTTTAAATTGTACAGAATTATTGAACAATGACTGTTAGAATGGAAGTTTTTCCATGTTATCATATTTTATATTCAGGCTTGAATTGACAGCAATATAAACCAGAAATATTTTGACATTTGGAGGTTTTTTCTTTTACTGCCTGATTGAAATGGTTGTTTGCTTTGAGTGGCATTTCTGTACAAGTACCTGGTNTGAGTGGCATTTCTGTACAAGTCCCTGGTATACCAACTCTAGATGCACTGATCAATTTTCAGTTGAGTTCTTTCAGGCATTTCTGAGTGAAATTTTATTCACTTTGGTGATGACTGAAAGAGTAGAAGAATAGTTGCACCATCAACTTCACTGTCTCTGTATGCCTGTAGAAGCTAAAACAGTCAGTGGTTACCTTGAATGAATGGTTTCCTTTAATCTTAAAAGCATCACTGTCCCCTTTGTCATTCTAAAATGTTAATTCACATAATGATTAGTTCCTCAATCTGCAAGAAAGGAATGATTTGCCACTGTGAGGAGATGATTCAGGTGAACATAAGCCCACAGAGGGAGGAAAAGGGAGTCAGGCTTCTGGCATGACAGATGGGTTGGAAGACTGGATGGAATGAGTATGAACTCGATAGAGGAGGAAATGTGGAATGGGGATTTTGGACCCTTCTCAATACAGTGAGGGAAAAGAAATGGCATGTGCAGCTGGGATGATTAAGGTTGCTCAGAGAGAGAGAGTGTGTCCTGCAGAAGGCAAGAAGGTAGAGAAATCCTGGGGTGTTTAAACTGACAGCATCTACTTTTATTTTAAACAGGGAGTGGGATATTACAAAGGCTGGTGGAAGATAGGGGACTTCAAACTGAAATACTTTTGAAAAACAACTTCTTGGCTTTTGAGACTTTTAGGCAGTTGAAGTAAATTAGTTTGGGCCATTTCTTAAAAACATGGATCTGGAAGTCTTTTGCTTGTCGGTGTAAAAATAGATGATGATGCTGAGATCCAGAAGTGGCAGTGCTAATGAGTAGAGACTGCTGCTATATTCATTGTTTGTCTTTTTTTTCCTAAAAGACTTGTCAAAAAGACTGTCTGGAAGATTTTCATCTAACTGGAACCTTAGGTGAATTGTTGCAACTCTTCCCTTAGGATTTGGTGATATTGCTCAACTCCAAAACCTTATTTGAAGCCGGACTTTTTTTTTCTGTTTCAGCTTTTGCAGACTTCTTGTGTCTCTGCCTGATATTTGAGACCCACAGAGCTCGTGAATAGAGTGTTTGTCTTTGAGGAAACAGGTATTTCATTTTTGTTGCATGTTAGTGCTTTGTAGTTATATTTTATTATGGAGTATGAGTTTTCATTAATGCATTTTCTCCATCGGAAAGCTGTCTGAAGCCAAAAAGTTACTTTTTATTGATTTCCTACACTTTTGAAAACTTCAGGTGGCCCTCACAGATTTCCTTTTTTTCTTTCTTTTTCCCCTCTTTTAACCTGTACAAGATGCAGTAAGTCAATGGGAAGCATAATGTGTGAAGTCAGAGTTTACAAGGAAAGAAATATAGATATATTTGATACTTTTGGGGTTAATATTGTGTCAGCGTAATTTTAAAGAGCTGGCAAACTTTAAAGAAATGTGTGCAGGCTCTTCCTAAGCATTATTATGTAACCTAAAATTTGTGTGCAGAATGTCTTTGTACTCTGAAGTTAAAAGAAGTAATTGAAGTTTGGAGAACAGAATCAGGAAAACACTGTAACTGTAGCTGCTTCTGGTGTCGGTTTTTGGGATGGTTCTAATGATCTGTAGCTTGCAAATCGTTGGAAATTTTTTCTTTTACTTCACTGAAAAGAACAGCTTGCAGCAGTGGATACATTATACAGTTACATTAAGTGCACAATTACTAAGCAAGGATGGGAAGCCTGAGAGTTTTACTTCTGGCAAAGCTGACCTTTGGAGAATTTTATTAAAGGAATTTTGTTTTTTTTTTAACAGCTGAATTGAAAAAAAAATCTCCCGTGAAACAGAGCCAACAAGTTGTATTGCTAACCACATTCCTTCCAAACTTCAGGAACTTCAAGAAATCAAAATAGCTTAAGTTTCTGCACAGTGTTATTTGAAAGTATAGAGTACAGTTCCCTTTGTTCTAAATGCAATATGAATTATCACCCTAATCTCTCTTTTGGTTTATGGGTGCAATCCTCTTTCTTACCTGGATGGAGCTATGACTTATGTATTAACCTGAACAGTTCCATGGCTCCCCAGTCTTTACAGGTTGGTAAACAAGTGTCATGGCACAGAGAAGGATGTATCTGTCAGGAGTGTAGAGCTGTGCTTATTTCATTGATGGACATTCCTGTGACAGGATGAAGGAATACCATTAGGTTAGGAATAGAGTTTCTATCTAAAAAGCAAAACAGCCCCTTCCTTTATTCCCTAACCAGACAAACAACCCCCTGCAAACCAAACAAAAACCTCACTAAAATCTAAAGTGTTGAAAAAATGCGTAGTTCAGTGTTGTATTTGGAGTACTTGTATAGTGAAACCCAGTAATTTTCAGTAATTATGTACTCTCAAGATAATTTTTTTCCTGGAAAATGTAAATATGAAAGTTACTGAATAGACACAAAGAATAAGAGTCCAAAGGAAGCTGCCATGATTTTTTGAGTATAATCAAAGGAGATTTTCAATAAAATATGGAAGTTAGCTTTTCTTAAACTAGGTTTTTAATTATTGAAATATCCTTTCTTGTCACTGAAAAGAGTGAAATTCTGTAATTGAGCACTGCCTTTTTCTGTCATACACATGGCATCTTTTACCTTACCTAGGAAGCCTACAGGCTTTCTGGTTATAATCTGTACATATATATTACTTTTTCCTGGGGAATGAGGAACGGTATTTAAACACACATATGTGGAGGAAGGCATTTGTCTGCATGTTGTCCATACTTTGTATGAGTCTAATGCAGGTAGGAAATTATAGTTCACAAATAGTCACTATTGTTTCCAGTCCAGCCCCACATGTGTGTTGGGATAGGGGTAAAAAAGATTAAAACAGGCTCTTCTCAGTCCTGCCCAGAGACAGGAAGAGAGGCAAAGAGCATGAATTCAAATGCAGGATATTCAATTTAAACATAAGAAACTTTACTACTGTGGGAGTGTTCAAAGACTAGACTGGTCTGCCCAGAGACCTCATGGCATCTCTAACTTTGGAGACATTTAAAGGCCAACTGCACATGGTCATAGTCAACATGCTGTAGTTGGCCCTACTTTGAACAGGGGTTGGACTAAATGAATCTACCAGCACCCCTTCCAGCCTCAGTTATTCTGTGTGCCATTTTCATTTTTTTGCAAACAAAATTTTGGTTGCACTTCCTCTCTGATTCCTATGTTTCTACACTGTCTTTTCAGACAGACTTGAGAGAAATTTCTATGCATGCTGAAAAGCTGCACTGTTGAGGGGTTTAGAACTGCTTCTTTCATATAGAGCAGTTAAAAGTTGTCATTTATTGAAAAACATAACAGCAAAATACGTATAGGGATTTAACTATAATTTTTGGAAGCTCAGGAGTCATAGCTAGCCACTCATCTGTTCATTTTATATGTTATGCTACAAGCATGGCTAAGCTTTCATGTTAACATTTTGTACAGATCATATTTTTTCTCTATAAAGGGTTTCCTGGACTGTTCTCAACCTGTTAGCTGGCAACAGAATTTTAAAAGTCTGCTCTGTTTCTCAGCTAAAGAATACCTTCACATTGACAGGGTCTACACTCCTTTCTAGATAGCCTATACTTTAGCCATTCTGAAGGAAAGTCCAACTCCACTGTTTAATGCATTGTCATAAAAGGGTGGGACCTCATTATTTTTTGGCATGGGGACAGACCTCATTATTTTTTGGCTTGGTACTATTAGGGTAATAAGCTATTCCAAAAGGATGTAATTGATACTAAATATGGTGCAAAAAGAAAATGCTGCTTAAAGACTAGGATCCATTAGTATTTATTGTAAAGGGTGTATTCTCCGGGCAATGCTGTATCATCTAGAAATATTAAGAATAGAGTCTATTATGATTGTAGTGAAGCCTCAAGAAGTTGGAAGGACTTTGAAATTATAATAGCTGCTAGGTAAAATACCCCACTGAATCAGAACTGAAGTAACAATGTATTATCAGATGTTTGAGGGAGATAAATGTAATTTTCTGACTATACACACTGAATATGTATACCTTCTGCTTTGTATTGCACTTTGAAGGGAGGTGGGGATAAGGCATGTGAAGTTCCTGTCCATAGCCTGATTACCACATCTATTGCATATTCACAGAGGGAAATTGTATGGCTGGCTTTTGTACCTTCAAATTTCCATCCTGACACCCTGTTCTGTGGCATACACATATTATAAATATTTTGCTTTGGCCTCTTATACTTCCTTACTCTGTATGTTAGAAAAAGTTTTATGTTCAGTCCTTCAGATCTCAGTTTTAAAATTTGAAATGTTGAGTGAGTATCTGACAGTGACAAAAGCTGATAAATCCTCTTCTGTCAGTATTTTGCATTCAAATGAAACAACTTGCTGCAGAATTATAGAAAGAAGATTAGGTATGCTTCAGGTCAGATTCTGGATATAGCTTGTTTAGTTAGGGACAGATGTGGAAAAAAATGCAGATGCTGGGGTAGTGCATCCACCCACCTTTCTGTAGCAGAGCTCTTAAACTTCGTGTCAGTTAATCCTGAAGCAGAGTGCTTTCTCTCTTGGGTCTTTGGCATGGTGAAAGCCATTGGTAAGGTTGTGGTGGCTTTGCTGCTCCAGTGACTCTCCCTTACAATGGCACAGGGTGTGTAGGGGCCGTTTGGAAGACAGTTCTAGAAAAAAAGGCCTGGGCATTGTGTTGGACAAGCTGAACACAAGTGCATCTGTGTCATGAAAACCAGACACATTTTGGGCTGTAATAGGAAGGATGTAGAGAGAAGGTTTAAGTTGTATATTTATTTTCTGTATTTTGTTTTCGCTTGTGAGTCTGTAGCCGCATAATTATGTTCAACTTTGGGCTCCCAGCACAAGAAAGATGTTAGATGTTCACAGGGAGTCCAGCACGGGGTCACCAAGGTGAGTGCTAGAGAAATGATACATGAGGATTTGTTCAGTCTGCCCAAGAGGTTTGGGGGTGATCTTAGTGCTATCTTGTGTTATCTGATGAGAGGTGATAGGCATGACCTCTGTTAGGATTGTGCAGTAATGGGTGAGAAGTAATGGGCACAAGAGAAATCTGATGATATTAGAAGGAAATAATTTTTCACGTGTGATAATGATTAAGCACTAGAAGAATTGCCAAGCAAGGGCATAGCCATCACTGGAAATGCTTAAAACTTAACTGAATATTGCTCAGCCCTAATGACATAATCTAGCTTTGAAGTTAGATTCAATAACAAATTTGAAGGAGGATTTAGGGCCAAATGACCTTCCAGTCTAAATTATTCTGTGATCCCATCAACCACCCAGGCCACCAATAGCAGGGACAATTCTTATGGAATTAACCAGGAAATATTTTCCTGTCCCAGAGAGTATCACACATCCTGAATACATTTAAATCTTTTCCTGTCAGTAGCTTCTGGGGTATTAAGAGATGGACTGCATGTTCTCACAACAATAAATAAGAAGCAAAATATTTTTGGTTGTATTCAGGTTTTTTTTTTCTTTACTGAATGCATACAATTTTCAGACAATATTTATCATAGGCAGGTAAATTTTAAAATTGCATAATTTAAAAAAATGTATAGAATATTATTGTATGCCAAATGCTTTTCAGTTTGTAGTGACATAGAAGTGAATTCAGCTTCTTTCTTGCTACAGGAAGCCCTTCAAGCACAGATCATGTTCTTGTTTTTGGCATTTCCTTACATGTCTTCTTTCAAAATATGAAGGACGTCTGGCTGTGTGCAGGAAACATTAATTGGTTGATTCCTTGGTTGATTCATATTTAGCTTAGATCAGTGGCTTCCCCATTCCTTTTAGGGACACTACTTTATCCTGCTTTTCTGGACTGGTTCTGTCATATCTTCTTTTAGATCAATTGCAGATGGGAATGAGGAATCAATTGCTGTTATAATTTATACAGGAATAAATGTTAATCAATTCCTTTAGTATCCCAATGCTAATGAGAGAGACAAATCCTCACAGTAATCGAGTGTATGAAAGCAGGTTTGAGCTTCACAGACTAAATTAATTTAGAATGACTTTTAAAAAATAAATGGGTCTTTCCTCTCTTTCCTCTGCTCCTGCCCTTCTTTCAGGGTGAAATATGTATATATATTCCCAGCTGCCTTGATGAATTTTCCTTATTTTACCTTTTTTATTTTCTCCCCTCTGGGAAAGCTGACAGCAGTGGCTGAACATATCTGTGGGTTCATACAAAGTTTGCAGAATTGGTTTAATGGAGGGAAACAACCTATGTTTATTGGGGAAGATCCAATGTATGCCTTCAGTAATGGAGATAAATGCACATGGTACTCTTCACAGTTCTTGGAAAAATTAGGAATCTGAAATATGGCATCAGACATTTGCTGTCTTGGTGCATGTCCCCATTTTTCTTTTTCTGCCTTGTCCTTAACTTTGTACAGAATTGCTGCAAGTTTGAAATATTTCCTATAAAATGAGAAATTTTATTTTGAAGAGTTTGAAGTCTGCATTCACAGGCATTTTTTATAAAAATTGAGCAGTGGGCTTACAAGGCTTTATCTCTTCTGCCTCAGCCTCAACAGGGGCACATGTGCCAGCAGTAGGTGTTTGAATGAGGCAGGTGTATTGAGGCACATGAAGGAGAGGTGTGAGGTGGCATGGGGTGGGTGGGCAGACCTTAGGGCCTGGTGGAGCTGCACTTTTTATAACAGATATTATTAGTAACTGGAGTCTGAAATCGCGTGTAAAAGTGGGAATGTTCCTGGGAAAGAGGGAGAGGGAGCATTTTCCTTTCTAAATGCACCAGAGACAGAGCATGTGGCTGAGCTGTCAGTTGACTTTTAATAGCTGAAAATGCCTAACTTATCAAGCTGTTGCAATATGGACAATGTCTTCTGTGTATCTGTGCTGTTAGCTCTTCAGTGCTTGGCTTCTGCTCCTCGTTTCTCTTGCATTTTCTTTCACCATCTAATTCTAACTCCTTCATTGTCTGCTCTCTCCCTGCCCTGAATCCTCTCTTGGGTCCTCTGTGGCATGGGCTCTGTCAAACCAGGAAACAGATATGACTTGGAAAGCTGTTGGGTAGACAAGACCTTTATTTTATAAGTTATTGCTTTAATTTGCACACCTGTGTTTCTTTCACTTGTTCCTTTTTGCCACAGAAAAAGTCTGCAAGATCTTAAAACAAATTCAGTGTTTCTGTTTTATGTCTGCCCGAGAGAAATGTGGCTCTAGCTGTCAAGTGCTCTCCTAAAGCCAGTGGTGAATCAGAAGTAGCACATCAAAGAGGTCTTGGGGAGGCTGTTCTTCATACCTGCCACACAGGGCTCATTACCACCCAGAGTGTATTTTCTGGGGGCATACACTACCATCAGCCAGGCCCTCAGAGAGTCAGGTGAATCTCCTGCTGGACGGCTGGTCCCAAAATAATGGCTGTTCAGAGGGTGTTCTGGTAATTTTGAGAGTCATTGAGATGCTGCAGGGAGAGTGAGGCACACCTGCAGGAGATGCAGGAGGTGCACTGCTGTAGTGTCTCCTGAAGGCTGAGAGTTGGTGAGATTGTAGCTTTGGCAGGGGCAGCAGAACAGGAAGATGTTATCTTCCCCAAGCATGCAGTTTGAGACAAAAAATGAGGCAGCATGTAATGGAATTGGTTATAACTTTAACATAGTTAGCATGAATAGATATTTAAAAAGTGCATGAATTAAAATGAAGGTATTGAAGACATTGACTGTGGACTCAAGAGGTCTGTGAAGTTTCTGTAGAGCCTTGTAAAATGACTATTGCAAGTAAGCAATAAAATCTAGAGTACAGTTTAAAAAACTGCGTCCTAATCTAAACTATTTAAGCATGTGCATAGGCAGATGTAGCTGGAAATTCTGCTTATTCTGTGTACATAAACTCTTTGTTTCAGTGCTCCACCATCTGTCTCCCGCTTTGATGTCCTTGTCTGTTTCAGTTAAAATTGTCAGGGAGCAGCAAGAGTTGGTGGATCCCAAGGGATGGAGAGCCGAGGATGACCCTCACCCCCGTCAGAGTCCCAAGGGTCCTGACAAAAATAAGCAGCCCTGCTTAGTACTGACATTTTCTAAAGCTAATTATTGGCAGTGTTTTAGGCAGTTGGTTCATCCTGGTGTGATCTGGGGGCAGTTCCGAGGGCAGGCTGGCTCTGCTGTTCCCTCTCTGCCCGCAGCCGTTCCTCTTCGGGACTTTGTCAGCCACTGGCCTCAACAGGCACTTAAAAAAATTGCTTTTGAATACATATGGTTCCCATATTTTCTCCCAAACATTTGTCATATTAGTTTTCCCCCTCCTGGAATTCTGATTAGTTACATGAACGGAAGTGACTTTGGTATTAATGATGCCATTATATACTACGCTGAGTCCATTAATAAATTAATAATGCTGTGTCTTGTTTGTTTATAAATGAGGCTTACTGAGGGCTGTTTCAAATGAAAAATACCACCAATTGCTTGTCATTTGATCTAGTGAGTTTTTATGCATGTTGAGGCAAAGTCAATTAGCCCTAGCTGAGATATTTCTAACTTCCAACAAGATTTGAAGTTTAATGCAAATAATAGCAACCTGAAAAAAGAGGAAAAGATATTGTCAAAATTATTTTGTTTTAAAAGCCCTTTTTAATAGTTCTTCCTCTTATGAAATGTGATTCTCTTTATACTTTCTTGTGTGTCTGAAAAGAATATTTTTTTTTTGTATGTAGTCCTAAATCTGAAATTTATTTAGATTGTGTTGACCTGGTCTAGCATCAAAATCTGGAATTTTCCTGTAATGCAAGATAAAATGTCATTAGGCAGCGCGATTTGTCAACAAAAGCCTGTAAACTGCAAAGTTGCTCAAGCCTTTATTTTCTTCTTTCTTTGTCAGCTTTTTGCATTGTTGATTGATTTGCTGTAGTGCTGCTGTCAGTAGTTTACCAATAGCCTGGTAGAATCTCATGACTGTCATTTTGCCTTTTTAAAAACCATCTCATTGCTGCAGTAAAGAATCTGAACCTCTAAATCAGCTATCAAACCTGTTAGCCTTCTTTTATTATTATTATTAATGTGCTCTTGGGAAAGGAATATTGAACCAACTAGGAGCAAATAAAGTACTGGAATAAGCCTGAGAAGGTCAGTCCCTAGGCAAGAGGCCTTTCATATGTTATCTCTATATTTCTATGTTCTAATATAGTAACATGCATGAATTTATATTTTTAAATGGAGTTTAAAATGCTGCTCTTTAAAATACCAGTAATTATTTGCAAACTACACCTCAGCAGCATGGGTGATATTCAGTTTAATTCCTAGCTACTTTATTCTAATATTTTTACATACTTTTTGTGAAACGTGGTGACAAATATTGTGAATACTTTTCCACATAATGACAGAAAAATACTGAACATTGAGAAAAATGTGACTCATTAATTCTATAGATTCTATTTTTAAAATGTAGATTCAATGCAATTTCATTTTATGCCTAAGGGACCTTAGGTGAAGAAAGTGATGTCAGAATTTGAGGGGAACTTAGGAAAAGTTTGTACATCATAGCAAACAACTGCAATATGCCCAGGAAATACTACTGGAGGAAAATGCCTTTAAGCACTGCATGATGCTGTGGGATATCAAATGTTTTGGGAGTAATTTTTAATCTCTTGCAGGTAGGTGAATTGTTATGACCAAGGAAAGCTAATACAAATCTGTAGGAGCATTAAGCGATCATGTAAGAATTCTCTCTTTTTAGTCCTAAGTGGTAATAGAACAGTGAACTAGCTTTTATATAAAATATTTTGGTAATTTATTGCTCTATTTATCTGATGGGCATTCTGTAATATGTTGTTCTACTGACTTGTATTCTAGAAGATCATAAAACATAAGATGCTTTAAAATGTTTCACTACTCAATCCTAAAGGTAGATTTTCCTTCTGGTGACAATCTGTATATGCCTGCTACATGTGCCTGAGATACCAGTGCTAGTATATTTTTAAGGTACTTTAGAGGCTGTGCATCCCTCATGCATTCAACCCTGAAGGTCACTGCTGGTCTCTGTGTATGTGGGAAATAATGAAGTATAGAAGACGCATCTGGTTTAAGCTTTTAAAGGCTAATTATCCCATAAAGTAATCTATAACTAAGTGGATTTTGTGAAACTGGGGGGGAGGAAGGTTGCAGACAGGAAGTTCTATGAGCTGAGAAGGTGGCAGTGAAAAGCAATTCTTCAACTGAATATTTTTTGTCGAAGTTCTTAGGTTTTTGTCAATGCTTAAAAATTAAAGATCATCCCAGAGGACATAAATAACAAGGTAATGAACAGTTATTTTTTACATCAAGAAATATTTTAAAACCCTCAACAACGTTAATTATAGAAATTTAGACTCCCTTTTCTGTCCCTATATGTCTAGGTCACATGCATGTATTTACGTTATCAAGGTGACAGCTGGTAGCATGTCTTGCTAGAAAATGTCAGGAAATATTGTTTATTTGCACTGCTTAGAACTGAATAATGCTTTCTACTATATTGTGACAACTGGAAAATGTCATAAATTTACCAAACTGAAGATGAAGCCAGCCTTCTTCATTAACCATTTAATAGTAAATTTAAATGCAGGTATATTAAGTATTATTTAGAGGTATTGCATGTTCTACATCTAATTTATAAGTCACAGATTCTAATGAGATTTCAGAAGAGCCATTCATTTTTATTAAACTCTGTACTCTTTAGTATCATTTTGCCAAACTGAGAAGTCTTACCTGCCACAACTTTTAATTCAGCACAGTTTTTTTTTCCTAGCACCATCACCTTGGGAAATCTGGGATTTATTAAGTCTAGAGAAGGTGATTTTACTTTAGGAGAGTAACCAAGGATGGTGCAGGAAAAAAACCTCTTGACAGGTAACATTTTGGGAAGTCTCTTCACAGTGACCTCTCAATTCCTTTCTCTACAGAGAGCAGTTTGTAGTAAAATTATATCTTGCAGAACAGCCCATTTCTCTTGACTACATTGCTCTTTTTGTTGTTTGGCTTTTTTGTTTGCTGTTTAGTTGTTTATTTTGTTTTGTTTTTTTTTTTTTTTTTTTTTTTTTTTTTTTTTTTTTTTTTTTTTTTT
>VZTT01075300.1:6929-27459 GCA_013400855.1 Buphagus erythrorhynchus | reverse complement strand
TTTTTTTTTTTTTTTGTTTTGTTTTTGTATTTGTATTTGTTTTTGTTTTTGTTTTCTTTTCCATGGCTGAGATGGTGAAAAGAAACTCTGGTGGAGAGGATTAACAGCATGACTAATCTCCATAAGCTAGAATTCACAGATGGCAGAGGAAAGTTATGGATAGTCCCATTTTCACTGCTGTAGAGTACGTATGTACAGGATTAGTATATCTCATGCCTGTATTGTCCTGTAGGTGTATATGAGAGATTTGTTTGCCACTTATTCCATTTTGCTATTTAAGCCAGGTCCTCACTGCTTTTCTATCTTGATACACCTATTTGGGATAAATGCTCTAAACTTTTCTTTGAAGGATATAAATGGTTACAGGGCTGTATCCATATAAGAAGAAGCAAATACTTAGGATTAGTTTGGAATAAAGCTTTAGCCAGTCTGTTGGGATTATTTGTAATCCTCTGTGTGAGATTTGTGTTTAAGGATAATACTTATGTGTATTTGAAGTTTTTTATTGTTCAGCACTGCTTGCTCTGTACTTCTGTGATAACTTTTTCAGGCAGGTGTCTTTGCAGAACCTTCCCACTCAAGTTTTCCGCTTTAATGCAGTTACCAGCCAAAACTATTTTAAAAGCTAAAGGCCATATTTAGTATTCAGTGATGTGAGTGTGATCCAACCTAAAAATGAGCAAAATTCATATAATATACATTTTAAGGAATAGGCTATCTGTCATTTGAAAAGTCTCTATTGTCATGAATTTGAGGGAGTTACATTTCTTCAAGGTGTTGTTGGGAAGGATCCATGGGATCGTGTTAGGAATGTGGTGGAATGAATTTTACTTGCATGTTGGTTAGCAAATCCAAATGGCTGATAAGAGGTGCAATAGTTTGGCTTTTTAAAATTTACCGCTCTTGTCCCCAGAAACTTTGCAAGTCTTCCAGCCCACTCAGCTGAAAAATAGAAATCTCTATTTGTCAGTAATACAAAAGATACACTTTACAGATCAGGAGAGCATCTGGCAATTGGTAATGTTTAGAAAAGCTGAGATTAGCAAAATGTTTTGATTTCCGCACAGTTGCACATTGCTAGCTGGTTCTAGACTATGCTGGACCTGTTTTATTTTTTTTTTCCTCCTTGTCTCTGGGACAAGTAGGAATTTGTAGTTCAGAATCATCTATGAATTTGGATCATGAGTGGGAAATGCAATTATACCTGTTTCATTCCATAAGATTAAATTGATAGCTCTGAGCAACACGTACATAGATGCTTAGTGATTAAAAACATCTCCAAATACCCCAAACCACACCCAGCAAAACCAAAAACTAGCCAAGCTCTTTTGACTCCAAAATGGCCACAATCCCATTTTCTCTGTGGCTGGTGTATTTGCTATTTCTTTTTCTACCAGGCTGTCTACAAGTGAGGAGAGAGAAACTACATGTCTGGCTGCAGCTTCCATTTCCACACTTTCTGAGTTCTGGCATAAGCCCCACTAGTATTCAGGCTGAGAGGGGGATTGTAGCTGTCTGCTAGTGATGATGTTTGTTTGTTTGCTCTTAATAGTTTGATTCTTAATTAAGATGCAAGCTGAGTTGGCCTAAGCACAAGAACTTCAAGCCTTGTAGTAGCTTCTTTGTCGTCTTAGGCAGGTTGCATTTAGCTTCTGAGTGGGACTATGTGAAGTTCTGCTTGTCCTGTTTTCCCCGGTGCAGTCGTATTTGAATTGGGCAGAAAGAAGGCTCCCCCACAAAGGGAAGAACTAGTCTGTTTATTTTGTAAAAATAAAGGTGTTGAATCTCTTTCATATGCTGTGCATATGCCTTCTGCATACCAACTGTAGGACATTTCAGGCTTTCATAAAGTGAATTACAAAGATATCTTTGAAGTTAGAAGATATTTAAAAGTCTTTTTTTAAAAAAATGCTTGTTTTCTGTATGTTGGCATCTTAATTTTTCCTGCATTCCTCTTCCTTCACCAGTAGAGGATTTTATAGGGTGTCTAGTCAAATGTCAGGAGGTGATGCACCACTGAAAATGTGTCAGGGAAATCTTCTACTAAAGATCTGTTGAAAAATACCTGGAACAGTGCAGAGAAAGAGGCATTGCCTCATTCTCACTGTTTTTCTTGACTCATGAAAATCTTGTTTGAAGCTTTGAGTTCAGAGAAGTTCTGCCAAAACCTAGAAATGTCACATAAAGCCACAAAAATAATGGTTCTCCCTTTACTGAAATATGCTCCTGATGTGAGAAGGATATGAAGACAGCTACATGTGGGCTGGCCAGGGGTGGCAAGGGGTTAACCCACAGCCCAGGTCATTGGGCAAATTCACAGTTACAGGTAGTGGCCAAGGGAGAACCACTTTTCCCGTGTGGTATTGCTGCCAACTGCAATGTCAGGTCCCCTTCTGAACAGAGCCCTCCCCTCTCCCAAGCTCTTTGCTCTTCCTAAACTTGGCTTGGCATGAGCATTTACAATTAGCTCTGAAACCTGCCTCTCTTGTTGCTCAGAAGCTTGACTATGTATTTAAATACTGGATTTTAAAAATCTACATTTAAAATACAACATATAAAATCAAATTAATATGAAAAATTTAAGTGGTGTTTGGGACAGGACCACGCTAATACTTTCCTAGGTATTAATTCTGGAAGGCATACAGAGCTCATGCCTACAGCAGGTTATGGGGGCAGAAAACTTGCAAAAGTTGTTGTGTCTTAGAAATTTGACAACTGCCAAATTTTTCAGGCTCTTAGAAAATGGAATAAAAGCTGTTTGTAATAAAAGCAAGAGCTCATCATTTTTCCTAATTGGCTTTTCTGTTTAATTTTTATTGCATTAAAATAAAGGCTGGTCTGAAGTTCAGTAGTACCATCATTTTCCTCATGGTTGCTGTATTTTGAGCAAATACCAGGGCAATGCAGGTAAAAAGAAATATTTTCTTTTTGAAGCTTGTAGGAATACCTCCTTTTTCTTTTCTCTCCACCAGTTCCATCTGAGTGAACTTGATATATTTTCCCAAGGAACTAAATTCACTGAGAACTGAAGTTTACTCTGGAAGAAGTTCAGAACTTCCTCTTTTTTATTTCTCTAATGAAAAAATACTTGCTGCCTTCTGTTTTTTTCTTCTTTTTCCAGAGGCACTAAGGATCAAAGGGAGCCTTTAAAATAGGAGTTTGTAATGATGTTTTAACCAGATATTTTTCCTCCTCCCGTACTGTTAACTGTGACATTGGCTGTCCACACCTACCCATGCCAAGAAATGCCAGTTTTATACTTTTGCTATGATTTGTTTATAGTCTTTGGAGTATTTTAGACTCCCTCAGACTTCAAAGAAAGTATTTATTTAAATACAGCATATGCTATTGTCTTGCATTCCTTGTAGCATTATCAGATAAATCTGGCATTCTTTTGTCCTATGTGTATTTATATTTTACTATATTGCAAGTTGTATTTCCTTATTACATATTACCATGCCCTGAGAATTCCTACTGTATTTGCAGATATGGTTGTACTATCTCAAATGGTTGTAGCATAAATAATAGAAATACTGACTTGCTTGTCCTCTCAGTTCCTGTACCTTTGACATTTAGTACCAATACGCCGCTGATTTTTATTCATTTTTTCCTATTAATTAAATGACTTTGCCTTTATGGTGGTGTTGCTATGGGGCAGGAAGATCTGACTGCTCCACCAGTGAAGGTTGGCTGGGAGCCCCCCACTGTCACAAGGCAGGTGACCATCAACAAGGAGCCAGGGCACTGAGTGATGAGTCAGGGCTGGGGTTAGGCTGGAGGCAGTGCTCAGGGTCAGTCTGAGCAGGGATTTCCCAACAAGTCCATGGTGACCTGGGACATGTCTGAAGCTGAGCCAGAAGGTCTGGGCCAGGGTGAAGACCAGGGTGGTGGGAGAGCAGGCACAGATCCAGCTGTGGTGCAGCAGTGAGGGGAGCCAGTGGTACAGCCCCAGAAAGAAGAGCAGCTGGGCAAGAACCTCCCTTCTAGTTTTCTTCATGATGATTCTTCCAGCAGCATTCATGAGTTTGGACTTGGCTGATAAGCTGGACTTGGCTTAAAGCCCTCAAGAAAGATGTGCTCAGAGCTCTCACAGTGGCACAAGGTTAATTCCTTCTCGTTAGTGTGACTTCTTCATCAGAGGATCATGGAAGGGCTGAGGTCATGGAAGGGTTCTCTGGGGGTCGTCAGGTCCAACATGCCTGCTCGAGCAGAGCCACCTAGAGCAAGCTAGCCAGGACTTTACCCAGATGGCTTTTGGGTGTCTCCAAGGATAGAGATAGAATGAAATTAAAAGCTGCATTGGAACCTGAATCATTGGTACCCAGGAGCTAATTAGCTCACTTCTAGAAACCAGATGCTTGTAAGCGATGCATCCATGTAGCTTTCTTATTCAGTTTATGGCAATATTCCCCAGCCCCTAACCACAGGAATGCCAGGCAAGAAGTGCAGTAGACAACAATGTATTTTCTCTTTCTCAGCCCATGTTTTTTATAGTTTCTTCTCTCTCTTAGTGTTGGGGTTCAAACATGTAATGTCTGCATCTTTTTCACCTCCCAGCCTGTGTTAGAGACCATTAATGTGCAATGATGATCTATCTGTGTATCTCCTCTCTTCTTAGCTGAGCTTGGAAACCCATGTGATCAAGAAAAATATCAAACATCAACTCTATAGTATGACACTAATCTTGAGTGTTGAATTAACAGCTTCTTAATTCTTAGGACACTGTGTTACCACACAGTCAGAGGCATGTTTGTGGTTTTTCAGTTGTGTTCTTTAGAAACTGGGAAAAAAGATTTGATTAATTTTCTGTTAAAACAGATTCCCTTTGAGCTGTATCATGGTTTTTTTCCAACTGTGTGCAGTCTGTTCCTCATGCCATTTTATTTCTGCTTACTATCCCTTTTATGTTCCACACATCAGCCTTTTAACCCTCTATGCTTTTTTTAGTAGATTGGTTGATGACCTGTTAGAGACCTTTGTAATTTGATAGAATGGGTCTTTATCACTGTCTAACTTGATGTTTAGCCTGCTTTTGTCTTTTATTTTTCTTGAAGACTTAGCAAAATTACTATCCAGTAACAGACAAAAATTAAACACTAAAAGTCACTGAGCCTGGTTCTAAGCATTGAAACTTGAGCATGTTTCTTTTTTTGTGTCCTTTTCCAGCCTCCATCCAGTGTTACATAAGAAATTTGTTGGCTTAAAAATAATAACAGGAATTAGAAAGAGAATGAATATGCATATATTTTCGGGAGGAAGATTTTAAATCTTTTTATCTTTATACTTGTTTATACTTTTTTATATATGTATATACTTGTTTATACTTTTTATCTTTATACTTGTAATCAGGAAATCTATAAGTAAATCTATAAGTAAACCATTGCAATGAGTCACCAAAAAGTCTTAAGGAAAAAAACTGAGAAGCAAATTGCATGGTAGATGCTAGAAGATCATGCTGGTTCAGAATTTCCCCTGTTAAAAACAGTTTTCCTGAACTTTGTGTAGGAGAATCCTCAGTAGTCAGGCACTGTGAGATTGTAGAAGGGATGGATTATTGTGCTGGGGATTCAGCTGCCATGGAATTTAAGTCCCATTTCTTGTCCTGTACTGTAGTATTTTATATTTTTAATCCTAGACATACATATGTAGAAATTTACTTCACATATATACTAGAAAGGTTTAGGTCTTCCACAGCTGTGGAAAAGATATTTTTGTCTTTATTATTTCAACAGGCTCAGATTTCCATAAAAATAATGGTTGTATCTTACAACACTAGCCTAGAGTAGCTGAGAATTTTGTTTTGTTTTGTTTTACCAGCATTTCATGTCTAGAGGAAGCCTGAAATACTACTAGAATTTAATAGTTGAAAGGATTAGGATACCTTATTATGTTTTGCTTTTATAGCATCTATTTAATTCCTGCATAAATTTGAAAAAAGTTGTGATTTGTTAAAAGCTCAGCTCCTCTCCTTCCAGTAATGCATGAGTTGCAGTATGAAAACCTTAAAACTGAGATTTGAGATTGAAATTTCAAATGCTTAAAAATTTTTTTTAAGAAAGGAAGAACTAAAACTAAGAGTTTTTCCTAAATAAATAAATAAAATGCTTTAGGCAAAAGTCCAATTTAAGAAAGCAAGCCAAAAATTGACAGTTGTCATTTAGGAAATATTTTCTAAATGAGGAATTGATGTTCATTTAAACAAAGCCATGATTCCTTTAGAGAAAAGGTTGTTTTGACAAACCATTTAAATGTTATGACAGCAAACTTTTAAAAATGAAATGCTTCTCAGATGGCATCCTTACAGATATCTGGCAATGATTTATGAAGCTATTGTGGTGTTGTTAGTTAACCAAAAATTAATACTTGTCTAGCAGTAAGAGAAAGAATTTGCATTGATTATCATTAATGCTGTTATAATTTTAAAATGGAAGAATGTTTGAACGGTCTTATTCCACACTGTTAAATCCAATCTCAATAGCTTGATTGTTTGTTTGTTTAATTATACTTAGATTAAATTCAAAACAGCCAGCTGATCTTAGCAGCTGGTAAATATTTACTGCTCATTTGCCAAATTCCTCAGAGCACAAATTTTTGCTTTTTCTGTGTCCTAATACTTAATGGATAAGAACTCGTTCCTCAAAAATTGCACTGTAGGAATTAGCAGGGGTGGCAGGGAGCCTAGACAATCTAGATACTGCTCTTGCACGTGAAAAATGTATGTGGAAATTTTGGGAACATTACAGGACTGGTTATTCTGTATGTTGACCATAAAACCCTTGAAAATGCACCAAGACTTGGGTGAACAGGTGGTAATTATTAGTGTTTTTCCTGGGGTATACCTGTGCCCATGCTTGTTGCAGCTCTGTTTAGCACAGCTTCATCCAACAGGCTTGGTGTTTAGGAAGCAATAGGAATATTGGAAGAGATGTGAAGCTGGATTTGTGTGCTGAACCAGTAGGAATCATACAGCAGTGAAAGCCACCTGATATTTGCTTTAGAAAGTGCAGAGGAAAGACATTTACTTTTTGAATCATCTATCAGCCACTGGGTATATGGATGTATCTGTTCTAGGAAAATGTGATGGAGTGTTGTTAACCAGCAAAAGGTGTTATCTGTTCAGGAAGTGGCAAGGACTGTGTTTTGGGCTATTGCACAGCACAACTCCAGGCACATGTCCCATGAAGAAAAAGTATATTTGAGAAGTATGTGGCCTAGAATGAACAATTTAGAAGATAATGTGATTGGTCATTAAAGTCCAGCAAACCATAAAACTCTAAGCATATGCAAAGGGATGTATGTGCATATTTATTTTGGTTTTGATCCAGAATAAAATTAATGTATGAAATTTAGGGGGCAGAAACATTCTGTCAAGAAGTAAAATAGTCTGCTTGGCTCCTGAGCAGAAGGAATGCTTCATGAACTTGAAATCGATATTGCCTTTTTTGTGCTTTTGTTTTGTTTTCCCCTACCCAATTACTTTTCAAGTGGGGAGCAGGTTTGGAACTTGATTAGTTGTTTTTCACAGAAAAAAAAAATCCACTTATTTATAGTCAAGTTACCAATTATATGAAGGGAAGAAACTGAAAATCTAGATAAACTTCTAAAAGTTTTAACAGTGTACCTTCTCTTACCTGCAGTAATACTAGATGCTGCTTTTAACATGGTTAGTTGGCAATATATAAAAAGATCTAGCTTTCTTGACAAAGGGAATTTACATTTTACAGTGTGTCTTGGAATTCAGGAGTCTGTATTTAAGTAGGGTAGATATTTTGGGGTCTTATTAATATCACTTGGAGTTGTGCATTAAAAAGAGAAAGGTAAACACTTCCCAGACATTACAATGTGATAAATGAACAGAGGGGACAACTGATCTCTTTCCCATGATGTTTTCCTTACCAAGGGAAGCACAGGATATTCTGAATTATTCATGAGCTCCTATATGTTATTGAGTTCAATCCCCTGTCTTGTAAACTTTTTTGGTTTCTTTTAAAACATGCATCTCCTTTTATAACAAGATCATTTACTTTTGCTACAGCTTGCTTAATTCTGGATGAATCTGGCTATTTGCAAACTCAGAGGAATGGTCATAGGGAAATGAAGAATTACTGCCTTAGCTTAGTATTTCAT
This sequence comes from Buphagus erythrorhynchus, assembly GCA_013400855.1. Taxonomy (NCBI): domain Eukaryota; kingdom Metazoa; phylum Chordata; class Aves; order Passeriformes; family Sturnidae; genus Buphagus; species Buphagus erythrorhynchus. The sequence goes on along the minus strand of VZTT01075300.1, from coordinate 19,332 downwards.
AAAAGAGTGAATTGCACTGTGCCTCTGAGGGCATGAAATTTCAGATCCTGCCTCTAAAAACATGTCTACAATGAAACTTTACGCTGAAGCACTCATTCAGAGGGTTTTTTTTTTCCCTTTTCCCTTTTGCTGTTTCTTTCATAATGATATGTTAATGCTGATCCTGCTCTCCTGACTGGCACTTCAGTGCCTCAAGGCATTTGGGTATGGGTTGTAACACTGGTAAATTGCCACATGTATGGAAATCGCCCATTTGCCACCAACACTGTATCAGAGAGGCAGCAGGAGGTCCTCACTTCCCTTCATATGTGCTCTTAAGTTAATGCTTTTATTAGCAGAGAACTGTGAAGAGGAATATCGAGTTTTATTCTCAGGCTATTTTGCTGTTATCTTTGCTGTCAACTTTTGCAGTGCTTTTTTGGCACTGTCTCAACATTCAGTGATAACCACTTAATTAGTGTCTGTTTAAAAACTGGCTTTGGACTCAGCATACTGTATTTCATGGCCTATTTGAACTCATGTTGCTTGTAAACATAATGTTTTCAAAAGTACATGTGCAAAAGGTCATCGTGAAAACCAGATGTGTTGATTTACCTGAAGTAAGTTATCTTTTCCAAATGTTTTGTATATATTTAATACTTCAGTATTAAGTTCATGCTGTGCATTGACTTTTTAATGAAGTAACTAGACAATACCCGTGAGTTCATTTTTTTAAGTGGGTTTTATTCTTTTGTATGTCTTTCTGAGAAAAAAGTTATTAAATGGTCATTTACCAATGTTATAATTTGAAAAGTATATACAAAAACCACCCCAAAACTCCAGCAACATAGATGAGTAATTTTAATTGCCCCAGGTTTTTATCTAACTTGTGTGATTATACTCCTTCAGACAAGGAGTAGCAAGTCAGAGGTCCTCCTAAAGCACTTCATCACATAAAAACTGTAATTAAGCAGTGGCTAATGTTTCATGATCTAATTTATTTTCTCCTATGAAACTCATTTGTTTATTAGACAAAAAATGTGTGATTGTGTTGTGCTAATTATTTTCTAGATAGGAAAAGAATATGCTGCTAGGGGAAGGAAGTTATTATATACTGGTCTTACTCCTGTCTTCTGATGTAGTTTTCAGGTTGAGTTTGGATTTTAAACAGATAAAACAACAGTTATGTACTTACTATGTAGACCATTGAGATAAATAGCAGGATTTATCCATACCTGTCTAATGGAGGAAAAAAGAACTTCCACTTGCAGAATACTGTTAGGATGGCTAGTCAGGAAATCATGAGATCTAGAGGGAAAAAGACATAATTAGAAATGTTGAAGACAATCTTATGGCAGATAAAAAGCACAATAAAATAAAAAAAAATTGATAAAGATCCAGCCTGAAAAGAAGGCACAGTAATGCAGTATATAAAGGAAATGACAGCACAAAATTAAAAAATGGGAGTTGGTAAAGTCTCTTGTTAATCCAGGGCAATGTGAAAGCCTAGGTTAATAAATTTGTTCCCAATATTTTAAAATCTTTCACATAAACAAAGATTAAAACTAATTTGGAATAAAATAATAATAATAATAACTTGTCATATCATCCCTTTTAAGTCCTTTACACATTCATATATCATCTAATAAAGTTTATCAGGATGTTTGAAGGGATATTTCTGGAAAAGTTAATTATATTGTTAGAAATATGAAAAATTATAGTTAACATACAACCTGGAGATCTCTGTATATTACTAATTTAGAAAGAAAATTGTATCTAGGACAGCAGATTTTGTTTTATATTGTGGAGAATGAGAGCATAGAGACTGTGAAAAATCCTTGCTTAGTACTTAAAATGTTAGATGACCTGTTATCTGAAAGAACTGACATGCAACAAGAAGTGTGTAAAGAGAGAAATATCTTTTATCCTCTTGGAATTGCTGGAAGAGTGATAAACAGGGATTTAGTGTGCATAGCACCTTTCACAGATCTCTAGTGCTCTGCAGAATGTCAGATGCTCTATTACTAATACAGAAAACACAAAGAGAACAGCAATTGTGGTTGGGTGTTAGAGTATATGTTTATATGTCAAGGCAGGGTCCCATTAAGTGTTTGGGCAGACACACTGCCTAATTATGATCTAATACAATAAAAATAGTGGAGTGGATAAATACTAGGGTTCCTTTGTAAGATGGTGTGGCCAGCTTTGTGTGGCTCACATTGGTGTTTGTGTCCCTCCCTTTCTTGTCATGTTTGAGTGTTCCTACTTTGTGTCTTTGGAGAGCAGCTGGCATTCCTGTGGAGCAGGTGGTTTCAGAGAGGTGCAGAAGGCCACTTAGCAGCCAATCTAATGGCATTCACATAAGCAATAACTTTGGCATGTCTGTAAGATAAACCAAAGATCTCCTCACATGACTTATTAATGGTGAACACACTATCCTGGAAGTGTGTTGTATGTCTCTGTTAACATGGATCATGGCAAGTTTCTCACACAGTTCCAAGAGTGGGAATCTTTCCTACACGATGCTGTTGCTGTTTGTGAGCAATGATGTGATTCCAGTGCACCAGCCATGCACAAGTACCATCTTTTTGTGCTAGGCTTGCAAGTTTTGGTAAAACCAAGATCCTTAAACAGCTGAATCATGCAGTGGCTGTTTTTCTTTGCCTCTTCAGTCTTTGTAGTGCCACTACTGCCAGTGAACTCTAATCTGCCTGCATTAAATGCTGTAAAACATCTCTAATGCCCTCCATTGCCACCTTTCCATCAGCTCCAATAGCAAAAGCAGGAGGCATTATGCACCAGAGCCTTAACATCAGTTCAGCAGAAACACATAGAAGGAATTTACATAGGGAAAAATGTCCATTTGAAATGTGTCTGTGAGCTAAAAATATCTCCATTCAAACAGGGCAAGCAAGTTCTCTCTGAAAGCATCCTAAGACAAATCACTGGCTTGAAAGAGTGAGGAGCACATTGAGAGAGATCCCTAGGAATCCTAGCAACAAGCCTGTTACCTAAGATATCTGCTTGATGCAATTACACAGGTGTGGGTTGAGTACTTCTCTGCAATATATATATTCAGAGGTGAGCTTGCTAATTCTGGATGTTTATTCTAGTTAAGTACATATCCTCCTTGGGTATAACATCTGTGCATAATTTCCTTATCTATAAATAAGGGATGTTAAAATATCTTTCAAGATTTGTGGCAAATTTTTCCTCTGGTGCACTCTTCTCAGTTCCTCAGAGTTTGGCAACAGACTCGCCTGGAATTTTAATTCTTGATCAATATTATTCTTATTTGTTTAATAGAGTCAAAGTTATTGTTCAGCTAAAATCTTCAAGTCCCTTTGTACTTCAACATTGCCGAACATTAATAAATCAAAAGTTTTGTTTTTGAAAAGGCTGTATTCCTGTTAGTTTTCTATACAAAACCAATTACTTTGAGTCTTTTAGTGTGATGATGAACTAAATTAAGTTGTAAACCATAACATTGCAATTATCAGAGGTGCATAAAAATTTGAAATTGAGTGTGTTCTGTCATATGAATGTTGACAAACTAAAGCAACCTCTTCTCTTCCCCCTTCTCTCTGTCACCAAAAGAGACTAATGTTAGACTCCCCAAACTCCTTACAACTAGGAAGTCAAACAGAAGCTCATTTTGTGACTCAACTGTATGTAATTTAGGCTGTGGAAGCAAGATAGCTGCTTCATTTTAACGACAAACCAAAATAAACCCCAGTTCTAGAAATTCAAGTGGACAAAATCCTATATGAATGAGACTCCAGGGCTAAACTATCACCACCTAAAAATAAACCACATCCTATAGCACAGAAATGATTTTCAATCAGCTTTTCAATATATTTTATTTTCAAACAGAGCAATGGGACATTTATCTCTAGTAGGCCTTGCTGGGGAAAAAAAACAAAGAATGAGGGGATCAAAAAAATCATTGTAAATGACTGAGAACTTTAATTGGGAGAAGAATGTGAAAGTTTTTTTCCCCTCACTAAATCTCTGGTTTTGCAGGACTTTTGAGGTAAATAAAAGCATTATATAGAAATGCTATGAAATAGTTTGAATATTCTAGAAACCCAAAAATGTAAAATGAAGATATAGTAGAGTGTGATTTGTAGATGAAATTTTAAGTAAATTTATTATGTTTATTCTAGTAGTTATTAAGAAGCAGCAGCAGAATAGTTTCATACTGAGAGGATGAATGTATTGAATTAATTTATGAATCTTAGGAGATTAGTGGATATCATTATGCAATTGGTTGCAATTTTTCATTTCCTAGTGATCTTTAACAATGAAGATTTTTTTCAAACTAATCTTTATAATTTGATGATAATAGCAGAAAATTGCTATTTAATTTTTGGTTTTCCTATTTTTGTTTTCCACTCCAATCTATTTTCACTTTTCTAATAAAAAGAGAGAAAAGAGTGACCTACAAAGAAAGAATTGTGACTTTTTGCTTATTAACAATGGCCAAAAATGTATTTTTTGTTAACAGTTGTAATGCAAATAAGGTTTCATTTAGACAGTTCCCATTTTTGTCATTGACCAGAAAGATGAAATGAACTTTTCCTTTATGTTTCTGGAATTAATGTGTATTCAAACCAGAAATGGTATTCAAAGAAGTGTGTTCTTTTATAGTGTTTCTACATGTATTTCAGTCTAAAATTCAAGAGGGAAAAGTATTTTATCTTTAAAGGATAATAGGTTTTGTTTTTCATCTGGTAATGTTAGTATAAGGTGAATGCTCAATCTTTTATTAAGGTTTTGTATCCAAGTCTAGTTGTGAGGACAGTTTTGCCTGTGTGATGTGTCTGCTGGATTTTACTGTCTGTGCATGGGCAGGGCAGTGAGGGTCAGGCTTGATTCCAGGTTAAGGGGTGAGTGTTGGGTGACTGTGGGTTGGGTGGTGAATTTCATTTTCTTCCCTCTAAGCTCCAGGCTGGCTCTTGTACTTCTTGTCAAATGCTGCACAGTGCTGACAGTTTTGTCAGCAGCTTTTATGTTCTGGAGGCTTTTACTCTTTGTTATTGATACTTCTCAAGACAGACTTTGAGCTATTTTGGAGTAGTATCAAAATGTTTGTACTGTTCTTCAGATGTTCATTTGCCGAAAATACACTGTCTGTCAAAAGTCTCTTTAGGATCTTGGATTCTTTCATTTTCATTGCTTGCCCAGCCTGATGCAGATTGGAAGTGCATGAGGTTTTGGCATTAGATGGGCTACTATGTGAGAAAACACAAACTTTAGTCACATCCTGTTTGTCACCTGTAGCCCACTGCAGACAGCACACCTGACATTATCTGAGTTCTCAGGAAGAGTTACAGCCCAAAGCTGTAAAGGGAGCTATAAAAGAAGCAAAGGACTCCTGCTTGTTGCACAAGTCTGTCAAGTAGGTGATCCCACAATGACTCTGTTTGTGAAAACGTTACTGCAGTCTGAGGATAAACTTGCTTTCGATGCTTGGATGAGATTTTTTTTGTCAACAGCTCCTGGCCAGGGGAGGCAGCCGAGGGGAAGTCTGTTGGCCACTTTAAATGTAATTACCTCATTCTGCTCCTGTGAAGGCTGGATACAAAGTTTTTGGAGACTGTTAAAGAACAGAGGTACCAATTCAGCTCCTTTAAGGGTCCACTGTTTCCAGAGTTGCCAGCTGTCAAGCTCCAGGTGAGTGTTTGTGACCTTGGGCTACAGGACATAGCAGGTGATGGTCAGGGTCATTGTGGAAGGCTGTTAGTACTGAAAACGAGGCCAGAGATGAGATGCAGACAGCTTAATTTAACTTAATTTGTGACAAACTCATCAGGAATACACGTAGTTCTTAGTCCAGTGCTTTTTATTACACAGAAATGGATAATGAATAAGGCCAGAGAGATGCATTTGGACAAAGATCTTACAGAAAGAGCTACTCAATTTCTAATTGTTTTTCTACTTATGACTCTTCCATTGACAGATCTTCAGCTGGCAAGGAAAATGTGCAGGATTTTCAAATGTGTTTTCAAGACTCAGCTAAATTAATCCAACTTAACTAGCTGCCACTGCGGCAGAGTGTTAGTCCTGTTCCAAACCTGTTGTCTGGTCTCATATTCTGAACGAGCATTTAGCTTGTCTGATACAGTCTGCAGTTTGAGGGAGTTACACTTGTGAACCTTGTGTGGGATGGCAGTGGTGATGTTGGTTTGGTTGTGTTTGGGGTTTTTAGAGCCCGCTTGGTTTGCCGTGCCACGAGCAGCTGAACGCGCCGGTGCCGAGCGCGCCGCTCTCCGTGGCTGGCTCCGGTGCTCGGACTCACCTGGCTGAACGGGGCAGCTGCATGCACAGGTGCCTTTGTGTCAGGGAAGGGAGGTGTCAGGTGGGAGATCAACACCACTGGCTTCTCAGGATGAAAAGCAAAATTCAGCTGTAATGATTGTTGTACAGGGGGTGATCATTATCTTTCCTCTTTGCTGGAGCAAAGGATTCTATGTATGTGATACTGTGAGTTAGAGAAAGTATAAAACTAGAAATAAAGAAAGTAAATGCTAAATCAATCACAGAAGATTTTTCACATATTGAAGATGTTTTCTTTTTAACTTACCTTGTTTTTCTCTCTTTTGTTGTTGACTTGCTGTTTTTAAACAGTTTTCCTTTTCATCTATCCAGCATTATCATCTTGCTAACCTAATGTTCCATTTTGCAGTTTATAATTATCAATCTGTTCCTTCATTGCCTGTCTTTCCTCCTTGGGATTCTAATTGACTTTTAATGGTCTATTTCTGCATTGTTTTTTGCTATATCTACTTCTACTTTTCATCTGCTTACTTTCATATGCATCTGGTCATGTCAATCTGAGTTGTAGTCTCTGCCACCCCTCTTTTACTGATGTAAACACCCTTCTTTCTCTTTTACAAGAAGCATTCATGACTGGTAGGTTCATTCTTTTCATTCTTTTTACATCTCTGGCTAAAGTGTATAGGTTTGGGGTTTTGCTTAGGACTGCAATGGATTTCTTGACTAACACCAATGGAGTCTTATAGCAAAATGTGCCCCCGTCTATCACGTAGCAGTTGCAGTATGGTGGAGTTGTGTACCCAGGCATTAATGCTGCCAGAAAATTACCCTGATCCAGAGTTTCAGTGGAAATCTTTAAGGCAAAGCAAGCAAAAAGTCTCTAGTACTGATTTGGGTAATTTCACCAAATTAAAGTTGCAAGTTTTTCTTTTTTATCAGAGAAATTTCCACTAGTGAGAGCTTGCTGGATTAAATGTAGGCCAAGATGGTCGTTACTTAGTTGTTTTCAATGTTTCCTGTGGGTTTTTCTGCAGTCTCCATAACAGTCAGGATGAGAACTGAGCTGCTGGTTGTGGATGGAGCCCTTGGGGATGGCAGCACTTGGAGACTTCCACTGCTCTGGGGCTGGGACTGACCAGCCTGTGCCAGAGGGTCTGGTAGGGTGTGGGGGCAATGACAAGGCTGTGTGGTACCTCAGTGGGGGACACTGGCTTCCACTTAGGGTCCTACAGCATGAAATAACAAAACAGTTCTGTTACAGCTCTTGCAAATGACACCGGCAGCAAGAACAACTTTTATTTTTTTCCCAAGCCATTTTAGAATAGCATTCAAAAAATTATCTTTTTCAGGTCCCACTGATTCTAGTTTTAGATCCTAAGCAAACACTCACAGTTCTCATTGTAAACAACGACAAAAACCTTGTGTTTTGTTCATAGTCAGAGAACATAATTTTCAAATAGTCTTCATGCTACAGCCAGAAAGTTCAGCAATGGGCCTTGATTCCTACCTTTCCATTGACAGACATTTGTCTTTTCGAATGTTATGTAGTTTTCCTTTTGGTTGTAGAGTGGTCTTTGGTATATTAAATCTGTCTACTACTGGTTCTGCATCTTGGACTAAAGGGATTTAATGAAGATGAGGGAGTACAAATGAATCTGTTTCTGGCAGGGTTTAATCTAGGAGAAATTTCCCTGTAAATACTAAAAAAAACCCCTCCAAACCCCAAAAATACAATGTTATGAGTAAGGTAGTTGTGAATAAACCAGTTAAGGATGCACCAGCAGGACTATTCCTTTTAATTTATGTGGTTTATCAGTGTGTATAAGCACCAAGATGAAATACTCATATACAGAACAAAACTGTGATGTGTTAGATGAAACAGTTTGTATAGATACAGTTTTTAATAATAAATTTTCCTCCTAGATTTCTCACTCGAGAAGGTGCCTTAAAATTGGTTTCTCCCTTGAATGGGGACAGACTTCCTAAAAACTCTTGTGAGGAAGTAGTTATGTGTGTTTTAGTAGAAGTATAACATGTACTGAGTAAAACTGGAGAAAAGTCAGAGTAACTTGTTATTTTAGCATAAGGCTTTAGGTAAGGTGCAGGATGTCGTGCTGTACTGCAACTCTGTAATGCAGTGAAGTAGAAAGCTAATAATAATTCAGAGACTCTTTTCATTTGTTTTAGATTACATAGAGTTCACTTGCAGCTTCCATTAGCCCTTCACTGTTTTGTGAACACCATGATCAAAATAACAGTGACATTTGCAGGATAAGTGCCTCACTTAGAATATTCAAAGAAGCAGTGTTTTCACATGTCAGCAGTCTACTTAAGCACCCTACCTGAATGACTGAATAGCTGAGCAAAATGCAATCGTGCAAGCATTGTCTCCATGATCCTGCTGTAACACCATCAAACTGTTGTATCCCTGTTACCTTTCAGACATCATCATTACTCAGCAGGAACAAGCTGTGGGCGCTGTGTGAGACCTGTGATAATCTGATCAATTGTATTTTAATGTTTGCCAGATCATTTTGTTAACTCTGAAACTCTAATTCAAGTTTTCTTTCATTATTGTGTTATGTCTTATACCTTTACTCACTAATAATTTGTTGGAAAGGAGAAAATTATCAGTATGAAGCTGATTGTGCCATCCTGACAGGGATGTTAATAAGAAAATCAAAATCCTCTGGAGGTAGCTCTAAGCTTAGTGATATTTTTAAAGCTTAACATTTTGACAGCTGTCAAGTGCATTTGATAAAATTTAATGGTTTGGGAGTCACTTTAGTAGCGACATTAATTTTTCTTGCTTAAGCATTTCTTAAACTCTATAAGTACATTTGACTGCTTTAACAACAGTCCTGTTATCAGCTTATTGATAGTTCAGGTAAGTGTCCCTGTTTTGCATGTGTACTCTGAACAACTTATCTTTAGAGACACTGTTTTTAAATGGGAGAAAAATTATAATTTACTTGCTTGAAAAAGAAGTCTGTATTGTTTCTTCTCTCTGCACCACACTTCATTTTCAAGTTGGCTGGAACAGTTTGAAGGGTAGAGCTGAGGGCAAGAGTAGTTCACTTGCAGTTTATATAAGCAAAATGGTGCAAACTTTCCTATAAAACTGTAAAGTAATTTAATGATGGTATTTATATAAATACAAAATTTTATATGTTCAATAAAATTTTGAAGAGCTGTCTAGGTAAGTCAACAAGAAAGCAATTTTCTTCCACTCCAGTTAATTTGTTCACAGGGAACATATCTTCTGAATAAACAAACAAATCTAATCACTATGACTTAAAACACAATAATTGGTTTTTAATATAGAAGTGTGTAGGAATCTGGAGTTCTGAAAACAACACCACATGTATCATCTTAGATTTAAGTCTCCAACTGAGAAATTGAGTCACTAAGTCTCATGTCTCCTATCCAGACTGAAGCAGATAGAAGGGAATGCACAGAAGTTTTCAAAATGTTCAGATTAAGTGATGGTAGTCTCTTAAATTCACAGAATTTCGTGCATGGGGGACATATTTGAATTCAGTCTGACCTATTTGATTCTTACTTCTAAATGAGGTTGTTTTTGTGTTGTTTAATAAAATAGAAAAGCCTGCTTCAGAACGAAACCTGGCTTCTTATGGTTTAGATAATGCACATCACTAGAAAATGACCTACTTACTTCTTCCATGACTCTCAAGAAATTTTGTTGATATTAACTACTTATCCAGAAGCTATATCTCATTTCATAAGGTTTTTTTTCTGTAGATGGTGCAGACCTGTATACTTAGATTAAGAGACAGCAAAATTAAGTACAATACATATGCTATGTATTTCCACAGGGCCTTGGCCTTTATCAACTGAGGTAATGTGCCTGTTATGCTACTGAAGTAATATTAAGTGAAAATAACATCTAACATCCAATTTGAAAGATACTGTTAGAGGGTATTTGATTTTAACTATTCTACAGCCACTCTGATGTGTTTCAGCACTTGAAGTAAGCCCAAACTACTGCAAAATTTTCTCACTGTTCATAGTTTCCTTAAGAAACATAACACGTGTTGAAGAAAAGTGGTCTTTGGCATATTTAGAGGTTTAAGATCTGGTGTGTGTGAAAGTTTTAGCAATAAATGGACTAATCTGCTAGGATTCATGGGGTGGGGAGAAAGGCAATTGTGATTTACTAGAATAAGATATTCATTTTAACAATTCAATAAGTAACCTCTGTCTGACGGATGTGAAGTTTTAGAAGAGTGTGCCAAGTACAAAGTCTGTCTTTGATAAAATTTATACATTTTCTTATTTCCAATAAACATACATTCAGAGGAAACAGGAACTCAGGTGTGATGTGAGGACAACTGAATCGTAATGTGACTTTAATGTGAAATGTGCAATATTCATTTTAGAAAGGCCTTCACTGACTAGTGAAGGAGGTATGCTGGGAGTTTTCCCCATTTTTATCCCCACCAAAAAATGTTTATAAAATCTTCTGGATTTTAAGCCAATATAAAAAGAGGAATATATTTCCATTGCAGCAAACAAGAAACTCCCCCCCCAACAACCAAACCCCTCAAAATGATCTCTCTTTTCATGTATGTCCCTTATGCTTTTTAGATTGAATGATTAGGTGTTGAATTTTAATTTCAGCATAATTGGCAACTGTGCTAAAATATATGTTTGGGGTTTTTCTTACTAATTGTTGGCTGATGTCCCCATCACTCAGTCTGTTCTATGCAAGCACGTCCTTGTTTAAACACAGAACTTTGCAGGTCCAAAATGGTGAAGTTTCTCCAGCACAGAGCAAATCGTAGTATAAAGAGGCATCATAGTAATGTTAAATTACTTGAAAAGAAGCTTGTATTTAGTAGTGTAAGTCTGTGTAAGGTGTCTTGTAATTCTAGTGGTTGACTTGAAGATTCTGAAACTATTTTATTTTCCTCAAGAGTCTGAAGGCACTTGTGTATTTCTGAGTATGAAATATGCATGTGGGCTTTTTAAAGAGGGTATTTGTTTGAAAACTTACCATCACTGACTAATTCAATGATTGCTCACTACAGGATTCTAAAAGCAGTAAAATAACAATTAGAGGCTGAATGTTCTCTAAGGTACTTCAGATGGAGTTTTATTGCAGGTGGTAGATAAGGAAAAAGCCATCTTTGACATTCAAAAAGTAGTAAAATTTTTGTTTGACTTCAGTGGAATTTGATCTTCTTTATAACCCATGACAATGTCTTCAGGTGAAAATCTGTTTCCTGTATGAAACTGCCTTTACAGACTAGAATCTTCAGGTTGCCTTGAAAATTGTCCATGCAATTAACCTTATTAGCGATTACAAAAACATGAGTTTAAAGATCTGTTTGTTTTGAGAAGTTACAACAGAATTACCCCTTCATGTATCCTAATTTAATTTTTTTTCTGGTAGCAAAAGATCACTGAAACTCCTGTCTTAATGTTTGTCCATATTTAAAATTGCTCTCAAATGACTGATCAATAACATACATCTTGAATCCATGTTTTTAGACATGTAGAAGTATTACTCTGAGGTATCAAGTATGCAGTCAAGTTAAAGTTGTTAAAAGTCACTGCAGTCAACAGTCTGTGCATGTCTTGGTAACATGCAGCAGATCTGGAGTACTTTGTCTGACCAAATTGCCTTTGCACTAGAAACTTGGCTAAGTGTAGGCTTTTCTTCAGGAGTAGTCAGCATGGATTCACCAAGGGGAAATCATGCTTGACCAATCTGATGTCCTTCTAGGATGGCAGGATGGGTCAATGAGGGGAGAGCAGTGGATATTGTCTCCCTTGACTTCAGCAAAGCTTTTGACATTGTCTGCCATAACATCCTCATAGATAAGCCCAGGCAATGTGGGTTAGAGGAATGGACAGTGAGGTGGATCAAGAACTAGGGGAATGGCAGAGCTCAGAGGGTCGTGATCATCAGAGTAGAATCCAGTTGGAGGTCTGCAGCCAGTGACATTCCCCAGAAATCAACACTGGGTCCAGTCTTATTCAACTTGTTTATCAGTGACCTGCGTAAAGAGATAGAATGTACCCTTGGCAAGTTTGCTGATGATATGAAACTGGGGCAGTGGCTCATACATCTGAAGGTTGTGCTGCCATTCATTGAGAGGCTGGACAATTGGGCAGAGAG
>VZTT01075298.1:53813-64630 GCA_013400855.1 Buphagus erythrorhynchus | reverse complement strand
TTCCTATTCTTGGTGTATTCTAATAATGTAAAACTCTTATTGAAAAAAGATGCTAAATGTCGGTGTTCCCTTCCAAGCATCTTCTCCCTTTCACACAGAAATTGCCAGCTATCTTTTTGGCTGTTCGTCTCAAGAATTCTTTAAAATGCAGAGTCAAAGTAGGTAGAGAAAGGACAGGTCTGAATTCATACAAAGCTGCTACCACCTGGTTTCCATGGAACTTTTCCAATGATGCAATTTATGAAGAAGTACTGTCCATTCCAGATATGACTAAAAGTAAAGACCATGGAGACCTTGATTCTGCACGTAGCCTAAAATTTCTTGAAGACCAGGCTGGTCACACAGAACAGGTCCAGAATGATCCTCTCCTCTTGTGGCATTATATAAGCAGGAATAAAGAATTATTGGCTGAGACTATGTGAAAATCCCATAATTTCATGATAGAAATTTACACTCTTTGCAGGCAATGGAAAAGTGTATAAGAACATGGAGAATCAGGTTCTTACATTTGGTAATGTCCATTTAGACAAGACTTATGATGATGTATGGGGCTTAATTTGTGATAGGTTTCTGACTTTTTTTCAGTGTGATAACATTCATTATCACCACTGACCTAAAATTTTGGCAGAGTTTTGTAAATTTTTCAAAATAACATTTCTGTTAGTGCTACTCATTTTTAAAGTTTTCACAGAAAGAGATGGGTTTTTGCAAAATTCTTTTCCATTATCCCTGTATGTGAGAACATTTTCAGACATTATCCTTTTAGTAATTTTCTATTAACCTATGTAGTCACATTAGAATGCTTTATAGACAAGTCTTGCTTGGTTAGTTATATTGCAGCAAACTGTCTTACCTACGTGATTCAAAAATAAATATTAAGCCACCTTAGTCCCAAGATAGGTTACTACATTATTAATGGCTCTTGTTTGCCTGACCTTATAAAAAGATAGTTGATTTTGTTGTTCCAAATATGTATAAATAATTCAAGAAAGTGTTTTTATAAGCAGGTTATTATCTATAAGGATGTAGCTTTTAAGACAGCCTTTAGTATTAAATATGTATAACTGCCACATATATTATTAACAGGTACCCAAAATTGTTAGCACACTACCTTATTACCAGAAAAACAAATGAGAATTCTGATATGAAATACTGCATCAGAAGAGATGGGTGAAAGTAGACAGTTTTTTTTCTTAAATGCATCTGCTTTCCATTCATGGGAAATGAAACAAACATCAGTGTAAGGGCTTCACGGGGTTTTGTCTCATTGTTATAAGTTTAGAGATAGCAGGAGAAAATAAGAACTTTTCTCACAGAAAAAGGAACATAAAATCACATCTCACTGCCAGGGAAAATAGGCATATTTGCCATGGAGAGGACAATCTGCTATTTGATTCCTTTGATGCAGTTCATATTACGATGGTCACAATGTCAGGATTAATTAGACCAGAGAGTGGTGTAAACGCCAGGAGAAGAAGTTGCCGTACATCTGTTCCAATTTATCTCATGGATGTTCCTTCAGTGAGCAGTGAGGAGCGTGGCTGGGGCCATCTGTGCCCCAGTTAGAGCAGGATGGGCTGCTGCCTTGCGGGTGCCAGGACAGCAGTTGTGACAGAAAGGTCAAAGACTGGCCTGAGGAGTGCTGGGGAATTTCCACTGGGTCACAGACCTGCGACTGGAGAGAGCCAAGAGAGACTCTCAGATGACCCAAGGGACATTGAAAGGGAAAATAAAAGCTGGATCTTCCCAGGCAATCGTCTCTAGGTTAATCTTCAGCCTGCTAGCAAAGGAAGAGACATATTGATAAGAGTCCTGGCAGAAATAGTGCCAGGAAGAAAGCCAGTGGAAGAAACCCGATGGGAAGAGACAGAAGGACTCTCTTAAAACATCTTTAACCAGCACTTAAGACACCAAATAGTAAAGAAGGAAAGATGGCAAATGACTTTGTTTAAAGATTCAATAAAATTTTTATATTAACCTGTACTGTCAGTATAAATTTTATAAAAATAAGATGGCGATTCTTCACAACATGATAAACAGTGAGCAAAAGCTCTATGTGTTTGATTGGCTGTCTATGAATTTGAAAGAAAAGAGCAGACAATGAGTTAGCAGAGATTCCATACTTGGATTTCTACTCTTGGGTCATAGAGAACTTGGGGAAAGATGTTAAAAATAGTAAAATCATAGTCATCCTGAATATATTTATTGCATGCAGCTGCCTTAGAAAACCAGTGCCAAAAATTCAGTTAAATTGGGCCAGCATGAATCCTTTAATTTTTTTTAATCTGGTAAAGATTAATAAAAATACTGAGAATCAACACAGAATAGGAATGGAAAACAATGAGTTAAAAAAACCCAAACTATGTGAGAGCTGAGAAATTGCTATGTAAACATACAACTGGAAATGAGTTTGTAATAAGCAATAATGGCCATCAAAAATTCAGTGCAATTTTCTGTTGAATAAGCTAAAGGATCACATCCTGGGGCTTTAGTTTTCCTTCAGGGGCTAGGAGAGAATTTAGAGAGGTGTAATTAAAAATCATGCTTCTACAGGGATTAGCTGAAGAGAAAATAAAGGGTACAAGTGTGGAAAAGAATTAACTAATTGTGCTGCAATGCCAAAAGGAGAAAACAGGGTACTCAGTTTTATTAAAAAAAAAAATAAAAAACAAACCAATTTTATAAAAAGGAAAAGAAAAGAGAAAGGGACAGTTTTTAATAAAGTATCTACATGAAAGGGTATAACTAACAAAGGAATAAGATTTTAACAACTCAAGGGATGTGAATAAAGATGGGGAAGAGCCGAAGTTATATGAAGCAGCAGGAAATTTTAGGATGAGCATTGTGAGAATGTGTCCCCCAAGTGGAGCCTGTGAAAGTGAAGAATAGCCTCTTCAGGAACTGCTGAACCATATGTCTGTAAAAGGCTCCAAAGAAAGCATTAAAAAGACAGCTTGATGGAGCTAACAAGCTTTCATTACAGGTAGCTAAGCTAAATAATACATAACTAGAGGTCATTTCCACCACTACACTATACTAATTTTCTATAGCACTTCACTTAATTGAACTAATGAAAAGTTGGAACTTTCATTCAAAAGCACATTGAAACAGATAGACTTAAAATTGTTCCAGGAAGCTTCTGCTTGACTATTAATTTGCTTTACTAGTTTTGCTGAGCAAAAGGATTACCAAAGCATCCTACTCAAGGAGAAAAATGGGAATAATCTCTTGGATCTCGTCACAGGCCCAGAAGTAGAAAGTAATCCCAACCTTTTTTCATTAAGGTCTGCAATTCACTTGAACCCCAGCAGCTCTGAATAACTATGTCTGCTATGCATCAATAGCTGTAATGAAGAGAGATTGATAGAAAGCAGAGATTTAGTAGCAGCTCAGCAATTAAATTGCACAGCTAGTCTTTCTTCTACTATTCCCTGGTGCATACAATTCTGTTCATTAATCTGCATGTTGATTATAGCCCCTCTGTGATATTGATCTGTGTTTCACGGTCCTGTGAAATGTTTGCAAGAACATTGTAGTTGTGACGGACAGCTACAGTACTGCATACACATTGCATTATTGCTGAAATATTTAAACCCAGAGAAAGAAATAAAAACTAGTCACCCTTGAACTGATTAGAGCTCCTGTACATTTGCTATGACAATATTTTCTTCTTCCCTCCAGCTGCTATTAATAGAAAGAAAAATTAAACAAATTTACATAAAAGAAAAGAGGACAACACAAACTGATCCTTTAGAAGTAATTTGTCTCCAGCAATCTCAAAAGCAGTATTCTGTAATTTTTCAACCAATTTTATGCCTTTACAACAATTTATTTATCTAGAACATTTGTGTGGACAAGTACAAGAAGGCTAATATTTGCCATTTTATTCACTAGTGAAGGCATTTCTCTTCCTTTTGTATCCCAGTTTCATATTCTGAATTTTCTGTATTTTTATTTGGATTTGCTCTAATGTAACAATTGTTTAGGGTTTTTGGGGTTTTTTTGGTAGTTTTTTTTTTGTTTTTTTTTTGGTTTGGTTTGGTTTGGTTTGGTTTGGTTTGGTTTGGTTTGGTTTGGTTTGGTTTGGTTTGGTTTGGTTTGGTTTGGTTTGGTTTGGTTTGGTTTGGTTTGGTTTGGTTTGGTTTGGTTTGGTTTGGTTTGGTTTGGTTTGGTTTGGTTTGGTTTGGTTTGGTTTGGTTTGGTTTTTTTTTGCTTATTTAAAGAACACACATTCAGAAAAAACAGTACATCTGTGGATTCATCCATGCTTGAACTGGGCAGCTATCCTGTCAGCTGTCTTCTCTGGACATCCACATCACCAGATACAAGACTAGAGGGGAGAGCTCCTGGCTGGAGGAGGCCTTCACATCACACATGGAAGATGATCCAATGACTGATGTAGAGGGACAAACTGAAGGACAGACATTTAAAAGTCATTAAGAAGGTGTTATAGAAGATTAGCAGGAAAGGGAAATCTGAATCTTAACACCAAGTCTGCCTGGAAAAAAAAATAAAAGCTGTAATATATTAGCTTATAATAGTAAAAGAAAAGCAGAGCTGACACAGTCAGTGTGTGCATCTCAGGAGCCCAATTCTGTCCCTTTGAGAGATGGGTCACTATGTCAGCCAGTCTCCTCTGGTGAGGCAGAGGAAATACTCCTCAATCATTTTTCTTCCAGATTTCTCTTGTGATGAAAAGGGAATAACTGCAAAGAAGAAATGTTGCTGAAAGAAGAACAGAAGGAAGAAAAATTACTGAAGAGAAGAAAGCAACTGATGGGGAAAAGAAGCAAAATGTGAAATAAATAGAAGCAAAGCACAGAAAACAGGAGGGAAAGCAACCAGAAGAAGGAAAGGTTTTCTGCAATATCTGTCTGCAAGAATGAAAAGCAAACCAGATGTACTACAAAACCAGTTTGATTATCAGTAGAATATCTATCTATAATAGGATACTAGCCCAGTCCTGAAGCATTCATGCATGTGTGTCCAGGGGATTTTTCTGTCCCTTTAAACATTTTTTTTTCTGCCACAAATCAGGAAGAAACTAAGAAATCTTCTTTTATTTTAATTATTTTTTGCAAATTGCTAATAATACTGGTACAGTCGATAACCACTGTTACAATGCAGGTGTGAAAATTTAGCATTTGGCTTCTTGGTTTTAGTGATTTTGTGCAGAGATTTGTACAAGGCTGTTATATATTTATGTGAGTGCCCTATGAATATAGTTCACTTACTATGAGATACTTACGAATCTCTTTCAGGATAACTATTTGCAAAGATTATTCAATATCTTCTGTTGGTGCTATTCCATTTTATATGGATTTAAATTATTTAAAATATGCACTAGGTCAAGAATGATGTGAAAGCTCTGCCTCATTTGCAGTGAAGCTAATAGCTGAGGTGGTTTAAGACCATCTTAATCACTGCTTAACTCAACATTTCACTGGAGATTACAAATCAGGCTTGATTAAACTGAACCCATACCTTGGCCACTGGAGTTCATAGCTTGATGTCTTAATACCAGAAGTCTTTTGCAGAGAGACAGAACAGGCAACTGTGTACAGCAGCTTCCTAAACTGCCAGAGCTGGATCCACCAGAAATTTTCTGACTGAGTATTAATTTTTAACCCAATAGTAATGGTACCCACCTGAGAAGGACAATCTCAAATCATATAATCTCCAAAGTGAAGCAGAACAGATATTTACCCCTTGCCTTGCTCAGAGAAGTGTCCTGTGTTTGACACTATCCAGTTCTGGTTTTCACTAGCACTTCCTGGGGATTATTGAAAATTTTCACAAAAAAAGCAGTTTGTTCAAATAGATCAAAATCCATGGTGCATTTACACTTTGGTGAAGCAATGTGTCTTGTTTTCTGCTTTCTGCCCAGCTCCTAAAACACAGAGACACCTCAAGCACAACAATAGACAGCTCTAAATGAGCTGGAGATTTTTCTCTGACAATATTTTTGTTATCAAATGTCTGGCTGTACTTATTTTTCATTCACTGACTGCTTGATTCATTGCCAGTTGTTCTCTGCCAGTGGAAACATCCACTCCAGTGGATTACTAACAGCATTTTGGCTTTAAACTCCAGCCAGATTCCACAGAGCTTAGCTGGCAGGAGCTGCCTGGAAAATGCACAGGGTCTAGGGCCAGCACATCCTCTGGGTTGAGCAAGGGCCATGGCTGGGGCAGAACCATGCAGGGGCTCTCTGCTCCCAGGAGCTGCCAGGGTGTCCCCTCATCAATAATGAGCTTTTAAAATTTACACCTAGTTTTAGCTGCTACCCACTGAATTGCATTGTTCTCTTTTTCCCTGCCTGACTTTTCTGTTCCTATTCTGCCTCTGGTTTAGCNCTGAATTGCATTGTTCTCTTTTTCAAGGTATGGTAATTTCCCTGCCTGAGTTTCCTGCTCCTATTCTGCCTCTGGTTTAGTCAGTCCTTGACTCCTGCTAATTTTCTTATGTCTTATTTCACATCTTCAGAACATTTTCTTCAGAGGTCATTTCTTCCTGATGTTTTATATTCAGGCATTCTCATTTGTTGGCCTAGTATTTTTTATGAGTCTCCACTTGATTTATGATTTCTTTGCTATTGCCTCCATTTTTTTACTGTTATTGCCTTTTCCATCAGCCTGACCTTACTCTTTGTGCTGCAGATCTCAGCCTCTAGAACAACACTTGCTCTTGACTTTCATCCTAAATTACCTCTTTCATGTGAGGCTCATTCAAATGCCATTTGGAATTCAGATTTCCTGAGCTTGATATCGCAAGCCCCAGAGTAGTTCTTGAGAAAAGAAAGGCCACCTGATTTTGATTAAAGCCAAAGTGTTTGGACAAGCATGCTGCAAGTTGTCTGTTCCTGCATGGATCAGCCTGGCTCCCCCAGCTTGGCAGAAGTGCCATGCCATTTTAGTGCTGCTGGCAAGCCTCTGACTCCCTCTTCCAGTGGCAAACCAGAGGGTAAGGCACCACCAGTGTCAGGATGGCTGGCAGGGCTGGGTGTGCTGTACTCGAGAGCTTGCCATCACCCACCTTGCACCTTCTGTCTCTCCTTGCTCCTGACAGATGCAGCTTCCACTTCTCCACTTTTCATCTTAGCCATGCTCTGTGTTTTGTATTTGCTCATACAGCCTCTCTATGAGGATGCACTCTACTCATCCTTTTATTTATTATTTTAATTTTTTTTCAAAAAGCCCAGCCAGCCTTAGACCCGGAAGGTTGATTCACCATCTGTTCAAAGTGAAAAACAGCAGGGTAAATCAAATTCAGATAAGGAGACTCACAATAAACAGGCCAAATCTTCCTAAAATGTTGGAGGTAATAGCGCATCTAAGTCATCCAGTTTTCTTGTATCAAGCACAGCCATTTGCTTTGAAGTTTTAGACAGTCCTTAATTTTTGAACCCTTTCTTCCCTTTCAGCTTAGACTACAGCAGATGAGTTAGTCTGAGAGACTTGAGGAGGGAGAAAGGAGAGTTAACAAGTTGAAGGCATAAGCATTACATAAAAGCTAGTGTTACATATTTTTCCACATCAAAACACAAAGAACGGGCACTGAAATAACCTAAATATTTTTTTTACAAATAGGTGCCTTAGGGCTAGTGGATTTTAATCTCAGATGAGTGCTGCATATAGATTGTCTTGTCTCAGCAAATTTGATGCTCTTAAACCTTGCACATATGAGGGGCTAATTTTTACATATTTTTCTGGGGTACAGAACTGCCTGGACTCCACTAACTAGACCCTAATTTACAGACTAAAAAAAACAAACCTCAATTTGTTTACCCAGAATTGCCTTTCACTTGTTTCCATTTTAAGGGATGTTTCAGCCCAGAATTTAGAGGATTAAGTTCATCCCTTAATTATTGCAAGTGACCAGGCATTTATCTTCCAGTCTCTAACATATTGAAAATTACACAATTTACTTGAGAATTTTAAAAAAGAAATCAATATGTTCCCAAGATAAACATACTGTCTCCTTCCTCACACTAGGGAAGCCAGTCAAGGGAAGTTAATTGCCTAGACCCGTCAGTGCAGAGAACAGCATTAATAAATGGGGTGTACTGGCTTGTATAAAGGACAGATGTGATTTTTCTGCTCCACTGTACGATGAATTAATTCTCTCTCTTTTCTAGTTTTTCTCAATTTATATATCGCAGTGACCACTGAAGAGCTGCGTTTACATTCATTTTACCAAAGTGTTGCCAGACCCAAATCCCAGACACATCTTGCTTGTGCTGCCTGGCCCCATCCTTATTCTTCAGACCTCATTCCCAGGTCAGATCAGTCTGAAAAAATGCTCAGGTATGAGACATAAGTGACATCCAATCTGAAGATGGGAACAGCTGAGCTTTCTGTCATCTACAAACATACTCTCTGCCTCCCCTTCTCTCCCCTTTGTATTATTACTTATCCCTGGGGATTACAATTTCTGAATTATTTTGCCACCCCTATCAAAAAGCTTGCTGCAGAAAAAAAGGCAGGATGCAGAAAAAATCCAAATGAGGTTTGGCAAGTCAGCTGGTGCTTCAGGCAAGAGCAGCTTGGCAAAGGGACTGCATCACTGTCAGCTGTGCTCTTGTCAAACACAGAGCTGCTCAGGACTCCTGGCTTTCCACTTGGCTAAGGAAGGGCAAAATGGCACTCATGGCTCTCTGGCTCCCTGGCTTCTGCCCACCAGAACTTGTGCTGCCACTTATGTGGTTGAAAGAGTAGGGCAATTGAGGTAGCCCAGGGAGAGGAAGGCTACCATGGTTGGAAGAACAAGAGCTGGAATGGCAAGAGCAGGGACAGCCCCAGCTTCCTAAAGAGAGCTTCAGACAGCTCTCATCCTTGCAGATACACTGCAGGCCAATAAAGCTGCAAAGAATTGGAGACAGGAAAGGTGTTAACTCAGTACACACTGGTTATTGGTGAAAATTTCCTACATGGATCTTGTTAGCCAAAGAGGAACATAGAGGAGGACAAACAAAAGGGCTTCTGAGCACCTACTGAAGGAGCTGCTGTGCAGTACTTCTATACCCAAAGCCAAAGTGATTAGCAGATCCATCACCATTTTAGGACCCAAACTTCTTCTTTTAGAAGTCTTTCATAATTTTAAGAGGCATGACTGTGACATATTACTCTCTCCCTGCTTGGGTCACTAATCTGCACTTCATAGCTTCCACACCAAAGCAGCAGACACTATTTCAAAATATATTGTTTTAGTAAAATATGCTTCTATCAGAAAAAAAAAGAATTTCTCTGAAATTATAAGGACCTTTCAGTCTGATATGCAGAGGATTTGTGCAGGCATGGAAGTTATGTAAGTACAAATCACATGTCATGAGGATCATACATATATATATACACACACATTCCATAGTATTTTTAAATTAAATTTTAAAAGGACACTTTTTAAACGTGTCCTTTTAAAGTTTCTGCTCACTCAGGACAATGTGTACCATTCAGCTGATAATTTCACTTTGATTTATTTGTTATTCTGCTCCAATCTACTGGTCTTCAATTGCCATGGTATGTCTCTGTGATCCTGCTGTATATCTGCAGGCCAGATAAGTTGTGTTATATATCTCTTAGGGCATTCATACTACAGCACTCTTCCAAGATCATACAGGATCTTCTCTAAAGTCCAGCAAAATCAGTGGGACTTTTGGCAATTACATCAGTGAGGTCTGGAAAAGGCAGTAAGTACAAAGACTCTCTAAAAGATATATTTGCAAAGAAACTGCTGAAGACATCCATGATACTGTTTCAAGACTAAGCAGTTAGAAGATGCAAAATCTGTATGTTTGATGAAACAATTAAGAAAAAAAATAGAAAGAAACAGGGTATCTAGATTCCTTTTAACATGAAAACTTTTAATCAAGAGTGCTACTCTATTTAAAGGTCTATTTAATCCATAAAATAGAAAAGTAGTATGCATAATATTTTCATTAAAAATTAAAGTCTGTGTCAAATACATTTGGAAAGCTTTTAAAAATTACATTGGACTTCCCCATCATGTCTACATTGTCTAATGCAACATGTATAATTTCATTAAAATTAAGTACATAGCCCTCCTTTCCCTGCTTTATCTCCTCCTCTTTGCTCCCACCAGTGTAGTACCATTCATGCCAAGATTTTCTGATCTAAGAGGACTCAAATTCAAACCTCCTTAGGGTATCAAATTAAAGAGCTGTGGTTGTAATTTCTCATTCTACAAGGGAAATAGGATCACGTCTCAAAGAGCATCCTTCTTAGCCTCTCATTAACACGCAAATAAATACTCACACTAATACAATTACAAACACTGGCTAATCTGTATTGCTGTCTTTCCCTTTCACATCTCCTTTGGGAAAGTCACAGTCTTATTCTATATATTTTTATATCCCGGGGTTTTTTTCTATTTAAGATGAGATTGAGTTCATCTTCTGCACAAACATTTTATTTACAGTGTTTGCTCTCTTAGAAAATTATATTAAATTTAGACTCTGTATCTGATTAGCCCTTATACACTATAGAATATTGCTTGACATACACACATGCACACAGTTACACCCAAGGAGATCTTGGCTTTGCAACATATTGGTAGAAAAGAAGTAAATATTGACATTCTAGTAATTTCCCAAAGTCTCCAGTGAGGACTGGAAAACTGTTGTGGCTTGCACTGTACAGAAGAGAAAATTTAATTGCATCGTACAGAAGAAAAACAATAGAGTTATTCCTTATCCCTCAGCAATATGTATGCTATAACTAAGTAAATATATCAGTGGGCTTTTTCATGTTCAATGGTGCAATTGCATCCCATACTCCTAGAATGCATACAATTATTATATT
>VZTT01075298.1:3252-37994 GCA_013400855.1 Buphagus erythrorhynchus | reverse complement strand
CTTCAGCTTTTCAGCAAACTAAGATGTGCAATACAGAAGAAAACATCTTTATTGCTAAAGAAAAAAGGCATTCTGGCGTTGAAAGCTGTATTTTGAAAAATACAGGGCTGGCTTTTATTCACAGTGATGTCAATGTCAAAGGTCCAATTGACTTCAGTAGGAACATGATTGTATCCAATGGGTAAATAATTGCACATATTTCACATCTCATTGTTACTGAAAACTGTTCTTCAAAAAAGGAAAATAATAGCCTGGATTCAAGGACTCTATTAAAAAGTCATTTGAACTGCATTCTAGTTGAAATCACTTTTACCAATGAAAAGATCATTTTGTTTATTCAAACTTTTCATAATTAGAAAAGCACAAGAGACTTTGCTCTTTTCTCCAGTCTTGGTCCTGTTAGTCTTGAAGTGCTTAAAAGTATCTCCAAGCACAAATTTTGTATTTTTCTTTGGTTCTCTGCTTTCTACTAGTCCCAATATTTTTAAATGTTTTGAAAAATTACTCATATCAAAAAATACCTTCTCTTGCATGGTTTTCATTGTAAAACATCAGCATATCTACTCAGTTTTTAAACTGTTATCTCATTGAGATAAACTGTTATCACTGAGTTCATCTCAATGAAATGGGAACACAATCAAAAGGTTGGGCATTATTTACCTTAGCTATGTCTCCACGTCAGAAAATTAAGACAGTGAAGAATTATACATTACTATACAAAATTTTATTATCAGAGACAAAATTCAAACTTGTTTTGCTTATAATACAGAAGATCAAGTTTCTCTTAAAAAAAATTCCATTTAGTCAGTCCTTAGAGTGGAGTAAAAATTTTATGTTGAACACACAGCAGTCCCATATTTATGTAATATTTTTAAAGGCATGTAACAGAAAACACTGTTCTCAGAAATTAATATATTTTACTTGGCTAATGGTTTCAATTTCTGATTAGTTCTATATTCACTAATTAGCATTGTAAGAATAATTCTTCTTTTATTCAAAAAGCCTAGAATGTTCCAAACAATAAATGAAAAACTTTGTTCAATGTGGCATTTTAGATATACTGAGAATCAGTAAACATCTCCCTTCTATATGCAAAATATATCCTTTTCTGTAAAAAAAATGAAAAAGGAGACAGAGTAGTTGGCTTTATATATATCTGTGATTTTAAATTCAGCAAAAACATATTACCATATACTGCACCTGAAATCTGTGCAGAAACAGGTTTCAACCTAAATCACTTTCCAGAAATACTAGTTCAGTCATATGCAGGAGCTTACAGTGAATATACATTAATTTGAAGTGTGTGATTAATCCCACAGACATCAGGGGGACTGCCTACAGATTTATATATATGGTTGAGTCTTGGTCATCACAGCCTCACATCCTGCCTTACATCCAACTGTTTTGCTGAGTTGAAACTGTTAGAGTAAGATCTATAAATACAAATAACCAATGAATAATTTTTCAAAGCAAAACGTCCAGAACTAGAAGTTATACATGCATGTACACATGGTACATAGAAAGAGAAATGTGGTATCATGCAATCATCTGTATTTTCTCTATATGAAAATGGCATTCTGATCTGGCAAACAGACATTTATGTGAAAACATTGGTGAACTGTATCTAAACAGAGTCAGTTTACAGGACACCTCTTACATGACAAAAACCTGAATTCCAAAGAGTACAGATTTGCGAACTGACAGAAAAATATGTTCTTTTAATTACAGTATTCAGAATTAATCTAAGGATGATACAGAGTTAACAGAGGGACTCATCCATTATAACCAGCATTAACAGCNATGACTTCTTTTTGCTTGAGGTGTCAAAAGATCTTACACGTGGAGTCTTTTGGAAAAATAATGAAATTTATCATCAATCCTTTATTTCCAATAATATGATCCATTTACATAATTGATGTGTGTGAGAGAACGAGGTTATATTTATCTTCTGCAAAAATACAGCAATTGAACACCTTTCAGTAAAACATCAGACAGGGAGGTACAATCTCTGTTTTTATAAGGCTATATGTTTCACCCACACCAAAGCCTATTGTCTCTCAAACATAACAACAACATAGCAAAATTACATTTACACATATAATAAAGCTGTCTTTATACAGAGTAGTTATACAGTAATTACAATGATTTTTCCATTAGAAACAGTAAGAATCTGCTTTTTCTTCACTGAGTGTCTAAGTCCAGGAAAGTCCATCTCTGCTGAAATAAATTGTTTGAAGGAAAAAGAGAGGGTAGTAGCCACACTCTTCACAGTACAGTATTCTACAGTTCTCCAAAAATATTGTAACACTTTATCACATTGGAATCAATCACGAAGTATTATTCTAATGAAAAGCCAAAGGAAAACAAAAAACATTTGTCATCCAGTATGTGCTACTGAAACCTAGATATAAATACGCGAAACATCCTGTCCAGCAGCTGAGCTGCCACTTCCAGGGCTGTTTTGGGAGCAATGGGGTAGATCCTCAGCTGGAATTCACATCAGTCACTTCAATGGATCTACTTCACTGGGCACCAACAGAGGCTCTGTGGCCACACATGCTACACCAGTTTGGCTGCAGATTATTTAGAAATTATAGAAACCAACGTATTAAGTGGAATGAAACGTATCACAAAGAACTGACACTGCATCTTGGCTGCTGGCCTGGTCCATTGTGCCACGGCTATCCTGATCAAGCAAATCCAAGTGACACTGTCCAGAAAACGCTGGGGCACTGGCAAGAGCCTCCTGGCTCATGACTGCCTGCTGCAGCACGGCCCCTCTGCTCTCTCAAAGCTGCTCACCTGTGTTCTCTACCAACACCGCTTTGATGTTCTTAGGAAATGGCACACACTGAATAAGCAAAGCAGTCTGAAATTCTGTTTGGCAAGGTCACATTTACTTCACTTGTTACAAATCAGTCAAATATAAATGCTTTTTCTTCTGAGAAATTACATTTGGTCTGACTCACAGCAACTCTCATGTGGGTGATTCTTCTTAAAAACATCTCAATGAAACTGGCTCCGTATGTCTTTTAAATTCCAGCCTCAACTGTGTTACCATATTCTGAGATCAAGCTCAGAATCCCCTTCCACTGTCAGCACAGACACAAGACAGAGCTACGTTTTACCAGATTCTTCAAAATATACTTGATTTTAAAATTCTGCCCAATGAGGGTGTGTGGCCTTACTTTGGTGAAAAATCCTTTCTCCCCTTCCTTCCTCCTGGAAACAAAATTACTCATATCAGCATGGACTACTTGCTGAAGTCAGTGGTTTCACTGAGGTTCAGAACTGGTGTTAAGATTGGCAGAACCCTGCACAGTCACATGAGAAACAAGGTGGCCAATTTTTTATATTTTTGTATGCAAAAGGGGTGCGGCACAGTCACTGGTGCCATACAGGTTTCCACAGGCATCTGATTGCTCTTTTTGTGGGGTTTTCTTGGTTTTTTTGTTTGTTTGTTTTTTGGGGTTTTGTTTTGGTTTTTTTTTGTTTTTTGGTTTGTTTGTTTTTTGATTTGTTTTGTTTTTTAATGGTACGAGTACAGTTACTACTATTACTAGAATTATTACCACAAATAATTTTTAGTACATCTTTCCAACCCACTTGTTAGAAAAATACCCCAAGAAATTCCTGGTACACTTTCAAATACTAACAAAAACATCATAAAGAAAAGGAGTGTCTGTATTCCTATTCATACTTGAAAATTAAATATTTGACTGTTCGAAAATACTTCCGAAGAAGGGACACTATAATATTCTAGACCTTTACAAACATTTTGGTCAGCACTTTTCAGCTGGGGTGACCAGAGCTCAGGGCTTATGTTTTTTTCTGAGCAGTGCAGGTTCATTAGCTGGACATTTGCTTTCTACTAGCACAAGGCAATGACTTTTACCTCTGAAGATCACCCATAACCCATACTCAGCCAAGGGATCTTCTATCTCTTCCATGCAGCTGAAAGAAAGTTGGATGGAGCCTTTCTGCATTTCAGTGGTTCCCAGCTGCTGTCCTAACCCAGGTGGTCTGGCAGCAGTGGCAGGTGTCACAGCCAGCAGTCTTCTGACTGCTCCATCCCTAGCTGGGCAAACAGACAGACTCTCTCCAGGCTGCTCCGTAGCTGGATGATCCTTTTACTCCTTCATGATCATACTGACACTGTGGCTATATATCCTCCTTAGGGCAGACAGCTGATATGGTGAGTACTCATAGCAAGAGTGGTGCTAAGCTGTTTACATACATTAGCAGTTTTTAAACCCACATCCATTTTCCTCAAAGAGCAAGTTTCGCGTTTAACTCAAAGTCTATTTTCAGTATCATTTATGATCACGTGGAAAACCAAAACCTTTTAATGCAGGTATCTAAATAAAGGCACCCTCCCCTGCAAATATTAGCTTTGCTTTATTCTATCCAAATAATTAGATTTTTATGGGAGAAGTATTTCTATGGGGGATTTTACACACACACACACACACTCACACACACACTCTTCATTTTTGATTACTTACTACTAAAGACTTAATTGTATGGTTCAGGATCTTTGCTGTGAAAGCACCCTTCTACATCAGGGCATATTTCCTTTGGCACTCTAAAGACCAGTGAAATATCTACCAACAGCCCAAAAGCTACACAAAATTCACCTTCAGTTTCCAATGTAGCATCAGAATTCTTGCTATATTCACTGAAAAGATAATCAAGGGTCACAAATTTAGATGCACTTGAGAAAACATGAAGTTTTTTTTATCATAATAAATGTCCAAGTACTCCCAGTAATAGCAGAAATGACATGTCATTTCAGAAGAATATTTTCACAGTGTTCTGCCCTCATCACTATTAGTAGCTACTACCATTTTAACAGCTATTAGCAGTGGATACATGAATAATTCTACCAGCTACAAAGCAATAGGCCAGATACTTGTAGTGGACAATTTTATAAAAATACAATAGCTATTTAGTCATGCTGGCATAGAATCACGTCTATTCGTACGTCCTCCTATATGATTTAGGAAACCATATGAATTAATAACTACAAAGGATCCTGAGTCATACAAAGGCTGATCAGAGATTCTACCCTCAACAAACCATCATAAAATGACACCTATGTTCGTGTCCACACTACATTCACATTTTGCATGATCTCCTCTCACTGGAAAGGACAAAGTCCAACACTGGATTAGAAAATGCTGAAAAGTATGGAGTATTTGGCTTCCTGATCACAATCTCAATCATAAAACTGAGGACCATCTTTAGATATGGACAAGGGAAGAAAAAGACTGGTAAAAGAGACAGAAAATCAATATGATAAATAGATTTTTCTAAGCAGATTGTATTAGAACTTTCCATGAGGAATCAACTATTCTTTAACACATAGCTGTGTGAAACTTCTCAAAAGAAGGTTTCTAAGGACATGTAATAAAATGCAGGGTGTTTTAATATTGCAGAAAACAATTATGTTTTTTTCAGATTAAATCCATTTAAATTTAATCCTGATTCAATGTGAAAGAGCAAAATACAAACCATAAAAAATAAAATAATAGAGAATTATAATGGAAAGGCCAGTTCAACCTTAGAGCAATAATACTAACATTATTAGAATACAACAATTATAAGCAACACATCAATAGGTACGTATAATATATACATTTGGGACTTGATATCTGTGGTAGACCAGTTGCTCAAGGCCACTAAAATATCAATTTACATCCAACGCCAGCTAAATGTGCAAGAACTTCAATCCAAATAAGCAAGAGTGGAAATTTCTGTGCACTGTGCAAAACACACAGGCTATAATGAACTTTTGACTTCGGAATTCACTGTTATCAGTGGGAAGACCAGAAACATTCATGTGCATCTTCCAAGGTATGTGGTTTAATCTGTGGTTCTGGAAAAGTCATCAAAGACAATACTGAATAAAATTGTAAAGGGACAGATCATTTCACACTCTTCCATTCTCTGAAATCCTCCAAGCAATTCCTATTTGAGGGCTTGGCTTTCTGCACACTCTTTGGATTTTACAATTTTGGCCTTCATTACAGGGTAGAGGTTATATTAAATAGTATTTGGCTTGCTTTTTATTATTAAAAAAAAGTCTGCATGTGATTTTTCTCAGTAGAAATTAAAAATGTGATGCTACATACTGGCATTGAGGTTGAGTTTGGTCAACCGCATAAAATAATACTTTTCACTTTTAAATGCCTTTCATAAGAAGATATTCAAGTGCTTTGCTAACATTAGTCAAGCCTCACAACACCCCTGTGAGGTAGGTAAAATACAAAGGAGGAGGAGGATTTCACTCAGCTTCGACATGATAATGTCTCTGGGCAGCAGGTTCACTAGCACTGCAACATAGNTAAGGCAAAGAGTGAACAGTACAAGAGTACAGGATTCCCTCTTCTTTTGGTTATACATGAGTCAAGCTAATGTGCTACACAGCACCAAGCAGCTGAACAAATGCCCACAAAAGGATTTCATGCACCCAATCCACAAACAACACCCCCCAAAAGTAAAGGGCACACAATGACAGGCGCAAGATCGGTACAACAGCTTAGTTATGGGATGGGTCTGCTAGTTTTTGAGGAGCAGAATACCTTGGGAATGAGAGCCCAGAAAACAATACCGTCTCCACACAACTCTGAAAATATCTGAAGATGCTTGGATTTGGTTCTTTTGAAACACTGATGTTTCAATTCACAACTTACTGGGGATAAGCAACTGCAAGTGTAAAGCATGTTGGTAACTTCCATGCCTTGTGAGGGCAACAACCAGAGAGAACGGCTGCTCTTTACTTTGGTGGGCCATGTGTTCCCAATGTGTTCCCATGATGTGGTCAGATGGTTGGGATAGACTGGGCTGGGATAAAGAAACACTGCCCCACATCTACATTCTACTTCTGAAGCCGCTGCAATCTGACTCCTGAAAACGGTGTTCTTGCAGCTTTTGCCTCTACGTGTTAGACACGAGACACTATTTGGCCCCCACCAGTTTTATCCTCAGCATTTAGCTCCAGAGTGCAGACAGTCATTGTACAATTCCATTGTATCACTGATCTTTCAGATTAAGGATTGAGAAGAAACAAACATGATTAAGAAAAATGTCATTCATGAACAATAGTCTACGTGAAGTACAAGGGAACAGAAAGAAAACTATGTTCTCAGTATTACTCAGTACAAATAAACACATGTACACCCCCCTCACTTTCTCCATATTTCACTTTTCAATGATCGCATAAATAGTACATTCCATATTTGCTAAAGTATTGCCCATACAGAGAATCTGACCTGTCTATCAAAATAAATTCACTAAGGAGACTGGTCTACCACATGCAAGACAGCCCTCTTGGCTAATTTTAAGTCTTTGCATGCAAGATATTCTCCCTTTTTCCTAATTTTCATTTGAATTTTATTTATAATACTTGTGCACTGTGAGCTACAAAACTTACTACTGCACAGGCTGGGTGACCTGGGTGATCCACTGTGAGTATCAGTGCCTTGCAAAGTAGCTGAGAAGATGTGGTTCATGGATTCATGGATATGATATTAATGCAAAGCTCCTGCCCCAGCACATGTTCACAGTTGAAACTACACTGTTTCACTGATCAGCACTGAACAAATGCAAATGATTATAATGCAGTGATGATGTCCTCCTCATTTTCTCTCTCTAACCCTGCTCCTGGCCCTTTTCTCTTTCTCCTCTCTCATATTCTGCTTATTCAAATATAGGAATACAGAGACTGCAGATGCAACTGCTAACTCAAAAAATGAGCTGGCATCTTTGTAATCATTAAGAGACAATCTGAGTGATAGACAAACTGGCAGCAAGTGGGAANTGAAATAGTGATTGTCGTAGAGTCTTTGTGCTTTGTATAATGCCCAACTTTGATGTAATCAGAACTCACATACAAAATGCGGCTGTTATACATAAGCATGCTAAAATACAGGCAGAGACAGTACAAGCATGCACAAAATAGTCTTTGAAGGATTTTTTGTTTGGTTTTTTTCCGACAATTACATGCACCACTTAATATCATGTTTGGTTGTGTACATTGAGGACTGGGTTTCACAAGCATTCATGATCTTCTCTTCTGAAAATCTTGACAATTTCATAAGAGTTCAGTGTAAAAAGAAAAATCCACAATGAAAAAAACAGTAAAACAAAAAACCTTATCCCTGCAATCTGATCTTGTCTTCATGATTTTCATGTTGAACACTTTTAAAATGTTTCCTCTTCCTCTTGCAGCGAGTCATGTTAAATGATTGGCTAAAAAGACAGATTACTGTGTCAAGGATTTTCTTAGCCACTGGAACAGTTCTTCCTTATAAAGCCTTTGCCACCGCACATTGGCTTCCACTGTTTCCACAGCGCGAGAGAAGGAGACAGCAGCTCCTCCTTCGTAACTCTTTATAAAGTTCTTTAGCTGGAAATACAAGTTAATAGGTTAAATTTGCAGCAACTAAAGAAAGCAAATATTTCCAGTGCACACAAATAAGTCAGCCATTTAGGACAAACTTCTACAATCAATGTAGAAGTAAATGCAGTATCAGGTAGAAAAGATTTAATAGGAAATGTATTAAGACAGCAAACTGTCAATTAGATGTGATGCAATTGCTTCACATTGCACTGGAAGATATTGATATGTCATTGCTGGATCACATTAATATATTTACCTCCTTCCTTCCTGCAGCTCAACTGGTGCACTGCATACATAGCTGCTCTAAACTTTCATTTGTACCTAAGAAACCAAACTGGGAGCACTGGAATTGCTTCTAATTAAGGTTTATATGCAAATATCAGCAGAAGGCAGCCCTGATGCCCTTTCATTTTATCAAGCTTCAAAACATATTAATTTTATTTTGATGTGCAGATCCCTTTTGGTTATATAACACAGTTGCTGAAAAAAGGAAGGGATGGTCACAGTGAGAAGAGAATGGCAAAATAGCAAGTGGGCATGCATTTGACAGTCTTTGAGTGCCTGAAACATACTCCTTCCCTTATGAGAAAACTTTGATCTTTTTTTCTGCAGACTGAAAAGTCTCTTGCTTTGTTCTTGTGTATACTCAGAGTATAGCACCAGCATCTGGATTATTTTAACCACTGGTGCTGGCAGGTTTTCAATTATTGTTGTTCTTTCCAAGTGAGAATTGCAAGGCTGATCTGCACGACAGATTTCAGGTTATGTTGACTTGTACAAAATTAGATGGTTTTAGCAACACTTACAAATAACTAGTTAATTTTTTTTCCAAGTGACATCAAATTCACCTCAGTTTCTAAATGCTGACTTCCAGCAACACCTCTGTGCCTGGGCTCCAAACTGAAAAGGTTGATTCTGCAACTGTCTCATTCCCATCACAGTTAAAAGCATGACAGGGACCTGGAAACTATCAAAATCAGACTTTACCTATCTCTGTCCTTTTTATACCAAAATGTTTACAATACCAGTTTTTTTTAGCGAAGTATAACCAGGAAGCTTACCAATCCTATCATGAAGGTGGAAACTAAGAGTACAGAAGGCTTCCTTGTGCAGGGTAGATACTCAAATCTGACCAACAGTGTCACTTCTACCTGGGGGGAGGAAACCACTTGTGGCTCCTCCCTAAGCTACTGAGGCCACTAGACTTGAGAGCAAACAAACGGTTGGATGCAAAACATCACAGCACAATCAGAGTTCAAGTAATGGTGCTTGTCCTGCATAAGGATCACTGTATCCATTTGGAGCAGCACAGAGTGGGTGCTAAACAGGGTGTAGCACAATGCACTACTACCTCAGTCAGGAGAGATGTTAAGTTAAAATGAGAAATCTTTCCCATCAAAGTAAGAAGTGCAAATTATTGTGGTGTCATTTGGCCAGCATATTTGGTTAGCAGATTTTCTCACATGGAAAATGCTATGAGAAAAACAGAGAACACATTGGCAGCTTCTACTTTCAACACTGATGTTTTCAAGGACTGTCCTCTGCAGCATATGCTAATGAAGACAGAAACATCTCATCTTCCGTTTCTCATCCAATAGTCAAGAGAAAAAGACAAACCTTCATATCCAGCCAAGCACAAAGAACTGCCTGCACAATCCCCCTCCTGACACCACCTCTGCACACTCGTGTGCTTTTGCTATCTGCCCCTCATCCTTGTGCTGCCCAACAGGTTGGTGCTGCTCAGGCAATTGGGCCTTTGACTGCAGCAGAGAGAACAGAGTTTCTGGACAGCTGTATAATTGTTCCTGCCTTATTCCCTGCTTGCAATGAATACAGCCTCACATGACAAAAGTAATTTAAAAATTACCTCTCTTAGTTCTCCCTCAGTATTGAGGAATTCCGTGACCCCACTGACAAGCTTTGAATTCATAAATAACGCTTCTCCATACCTGTATGGGCAAAAAGAAGATGCACAGAGAGTTACTGCAAGAGCCAGGTCAACTGAAAACTAGAAAGTAATCTTCTGTAAGCAAAGGAGAAGGCATAGGACTGATTTTGCCGGATCAAAGGAATAGCACTGGAACTGTGTTCTGGTATTTCAGGCTAAAAACCTAGACTGAGGCCTTCTTCTAGGCTGAAATGTTTGTAATTATTAAATCAGATGCTATTAAGTGGAATGGGTTTAACTACAGGCACAGATGAGTGCTCCAGAAGAGGAGAGGACCAAACCACCTCCCACTTAATGGAACAGAGGAGACTGAGGGGGGACCTCATGACAGTCTACAACTTCCTCAAAAGGGGAAAAGGAGAGGCAGACACTGATCTCTTCTCTGTGGTAACCAGTGAAAGGAACAGAGGGAAAGGCCTGAAGCTGTGTCAGGGCAGGTTTGGGCTGGATATCAGGAAAAGGTTCTTCACCCAGAGTGTGGTTGGACACTGGAACAGGCTCCCCAGGGAAGTGCTTAAAGTACCAACCCTGTCTGAGTTGAAGCAATGTTTGGACAATGCTCTTGGGCACACGGTGTGACTCTTGGGAATGGTCCTGTGCAGGGCCAGGAGTTGGACTCAGTGATCCTTGTGGATCCCTTCCAACTCAGCTTATTCTGTGATTCTGTAAAATACAGCTCAAAATACAGGTGCCAATGAAGGAGCAGAGCAGCAAGTATGGAGAATTATTCTGAGGAACCCTTCAAGATGTACCATTAAATCAGACTTTTTGATGTGCTGCAGCCTTCTCTGCATTTTTTATTCATACACCTCATCTACATTACAAATGGCCTCTCAAAAACTGAACTGAATCAAATTTTCATGTTCCAGTACCTGATAATTAAAATAAATAATGCTGATAGGAATAATACTACTAAAATAATCCCCTGGGCCATAATGTAGCATTTCAAAGAACCAACCTGGATTGAAAATTTGAAAGCTTGGGCAAGGAATATTTAAAGGATATGCAGAAGCAATCAGCAATGACCTTTGGCAGGCAATTGCTTTGAAACTGGCCATTCAAGTCCTCCTGTTCACTTGTTTTTCCATAAGTTTTTTTCAACACTCCAAATGAAGCACTACATCACCACTGACGAGATCACTCCTTAAGTTTTACATTTCATGTTGGAATAGTTTGTGGGGTTTGTTGTTTTGGGGCTTGGGTTTTTTTCAGTCTCCAGCATGAAGAGCATAATTCCATTGAAAACTAGAAGTCAGTCAAGTTAGATGTCATTCAGCATAGTAAAAAGCACTTGACAAATAGTTATCCTTATCTATATCTGCATGTATGTCCAAAGCAGTATCTAGCTAATCTGAACATGACTGGTTTTAAGATAGGGAATCGAGATCTCCTGTCAGACATGTGTAAGTATTACCAATAAAATTGACTGAAATTATGTTCATCTGGGGGAACAATTCAATTCATTGTCCACTTTTACAGACTGATTTATAGAAAGACTCAAAATTCAAAGTGAAACGAACTAGCACAGTCACAGCTTTCTGTTCTGCTTCTGTTAATCCCACATTGATTACCCTTAAATGCTTAGGTACTCTACGCCACAGTTCTTTCAAAAGGGAGAGAGAAGGAGAAGGACAGCCAAAGCAACGGGTACAGAAAGATGGGGAGGGAAGACAATTAGGATCTCTTTGACAAGATCCTGTTTTAGGGAAGGTATACGCTATATTGCTTGTTATCTTGAGCTCTTATGAGGAAAAAATGATGTTAGAGGTATCAAAAATCCTACTCCCTGACCACTAATAAATGAATTATTCATGGCTATTTCAGCAAGTACATCTCTTTTCCCAAAATTTCAGTCACACTGGCATATACAGACATCCAGAGGCAAACTGGGGGAAGCAGGGATTTCATGGCACTTTAAGCACATTTAGACTTTCTAACAAAGCCCTTTATTATTAGAGTCTCTGACATAATTGACTGTTTGGAAAACTGGAAGCTCCTCTTGATGGGGTATTTTGACAAGGTTACCAATCCACTTCAGACAAGCAACCTCATGAAAACAGCTGCAGAGATTTTATTTTTCTCACAGTCTACTGCAGCCACCAAAGTGCAAACAAGAAGTAACAGAATTCCTTCCACAAAAAATGATATATTCATGCATACCTATGCTGATTCCTGCCCATTATGTATACTTGGTATAAAGTCAGCCATTTACAGCAATTTATATAGAAGCTCTGCTGGCAAAAAAGTTAGAAAAGTCACCTTCCAAAATAGTATTTTTCAGGTGTGAAACATAAGAATGAATAGGAAAAGTGTTTGGTCTTACAAGTGTCAGTCTTCTCACCATTCACAGGAAAGACAATGGCACACCAGAACCAGGGCCTTACATGCCTAAACTTCCTGGAAACATTCTGGAGACACAGACTCTCCACTGCACCTTTCCCTCTGTGGATGAAAACCCTCAAGTGCCCCACATTTGTACAGGCTTTGCACTTGTGCAATCTCTAGAGGCAGCATAGTCCATTTACTTTGGACAGATATAAATGCCTTCCCAAATGCTGACAAATGGTCCAGCATTTGAGAATGAAGGAATTCTTCTAGGCAGCTGATGTATTAAATTTTCACACACAGACATGTGCTCACAGGATGAAAATGCTTTAGGAGACAAGGTAGTGCATGCTCAGGTAACATTAAGTCAAGCATAGTATCTTCAACTCTCCTTTTCAGAGTTGTAGCAGTCTTAGTCCCTTTCTTTCTTACTAAAGACTAGTTAGGGACCTCAATTTTTAAGTCACCTGTGCAAATTATATGAGTGACTTTGAAGACTTTCTACAGCATCAATACGTTCTGGACAATGCAAATACAAGCATACTGTAAAAATATGAAGGATTAACAATATTTTGTGTTAATTCTTACTACTTGACATGCTATGTTTAAAAGTAAGAGGAAATAGAGTTATAATTTAATCCCCTTCAGCTATTTCATTTTACTATCTGAAACATCAACACTTTTTATACTAAATTAAATGGAAAATACCATACCAATATGAGATATCACCTTATTAAATTAATGTTTCATACGAAGTATTTTAATTTTGAATCAAATTAAATAATAAATTATAATTGTAGAAAAAGGATGCCTTGGGACAAAGTCTACTTGAATCACAGAATCCTAGAATGGCTGGGATGGGAAATATCATCCAGTTCCAATCTCCCTGCTATGGGCAGGGACACCTTTCACTAGATCAGGTTGCCCAAAGTCCTATCCAACACCACCTCACCACCCTCACAGTAAAGGAATTCTTCCTATTATCTAAATCTAAACCTGCCCTCCTTCAGTTTGTAGCCTTTTCCCCTTGTCTTATCACTACATGCCCTTGCAAAAGACCCTCTTCAGCCTTTCCTGCAAGGACCTTTTAGGTACTGGAATGTGCTATATGGTCTCCCCAGAGCCTTCTCTTCCCCATGCTGTACATTCCCAACTCTCTCAGCCTGTCTTCATAGGTCAGATATTCCAGCAATCATATCACCTTTGTGACCGTCCTTGGCACTTGCTCCAAGAAGTACATGCTCTTCTTGAACCATAATTCCACAATAAAGCTTATATTTTAAAAATGCAGTAGTGTGGTGAGCTCAAATCAGAAGCCAAATCATAGAATCATGGAACATTAAGGGATTAGAATGAACCTTAAGGATCATCCAGTCCCAACCCCCATCCCTCCACGTGCAGGGACACCTCCTGCTACACCAGGTTGCTCAAGGCCTTATCCAACATGCCTTTGAACCTTGCCAGGGGATGGGGTATTCACAACCTCCCTGGACAACCAGTTCCAGTGTCTCACCACCCTCATAGTAAAAAATTTCTTCCTAATAGCTTACTTATTTCTTCTATTTGTACCCATTCCTCCTTGTCCTATTACTCGAATTCCTGAGGAAGACTACCCCTCTGGCTTTGTGGTCAGCCCCCTTCAGATACTGGAATGTTGCTATGAGGCCTCCATGCAACCTTCTCTTCTCTAGGCTGAACAGGATCAAGTTCCTCAGCCTGTCCTTGTAGGGGACATGCTCCAGTCCTCTTCCCAACTTTATGGCCTTCCTCTGGACTTGCTGCAGCAGTTCCATGTCCTTCATACTCTGGGGACACCTGAACAGCACACGGCACTGCAGCTGGGGTCTCACCACAGCAGAGCAGAGGGACAGAATCCCCTGCCTTGACCTGCTGGCCACACTGCTTTGGATGCAGCCCAGGGTTGGCCTTCTGGGCTGTGAGTGCACATTGCCAGGTTATGTTGAGTTTTTCATCAACCATCACCTCCAAGTCCTGCTCTGCAGGGCTGCTCTCAAATCACTTCTCTGCCCAGCCTGTGGGCGTGCCTGGGATTGCCAAGACCCAGGTGTAGGACCTTGCATGCTACCGTGTCACTGTTTCACTGAACAGTTAAGGGGCAAGGTATTAATCAGACTGATTCTACTCTCAAAGTCTCATCTAAAAGGTTCTAATCCATGATTACAAAACATTATTTTTAATATATAACACGTATGTACAGCTTGCATTAACTATTTCATTTCACTGCACTGAATCTTTTGGTGATCAAAAGAAACTCAACTGGATGTCACATCTAGAAAAATCAACTGCTATAATATTTTTGGTAGCTCTGACTTGTGTTTGGAGATCAAACTGAATAAAGATAACACAAAGAGACTGTCGAGCAAAAAGACAAACTCTGTTCTTTTCATTTAAAAAAAGGACAATAACAGGTCTTTGATGAGGCCTCACTGATTGTTACGAATTCAGATTACACAGTGATGCATCACAAGCAAGTGAAATAAATACAATTCAAATTCTAGGTAAAGTTAAGCTACTTTAAATTATAACACCCAAAAGATTTGGCATGTGGCACAGTTTGTTAAATATTTTCTATTCGTCTACACTGTTTAACATTGTCCACATCTAAAATCACAGGTATTAGCCAGGTTGTCAGATAAACATACTTACTAAGGCAGGACACAACTACAGCATATGTGTTTGTAGCAATACAGACTGTGATGGCTTTATGCCTAAACTCTGGATAAATCCCTGGAGGAACCTGAAAAATTATTTGCTATCTGCACTGGGTTGTGTAATAGTAATACATCTGCCATCCACTTTCTGTGTACAAGTCCAGTTCCGGGAATAATCACACCAAAAGCAGAGATTTCTTAATTTTTAAACTCTTCAGCACTCTTACAGCTTTTTCAGAAATGGATTTCAAAAAAAGTGTGCTCCTGCAATATAAATTTCCAAAACCAATTCTGGCTCAAACCTATTTTCCCAGATGAATTTCTTCTAAAATCCTGCTTCTTCTAAAATACTACTAAGTGTCATCCAAAACAGCATAAACAATTTTCTGAATTTTTAGGAAAACTAAAACTCAGTGTCTGAGTTGCTTTGACTTTCACTTTCATGCTGTGAAACCTATAGGAAGTTTGCACCTGTATTCACTGGGCACTGGGATTTAGTTGCTTAAATACAGCATCTTAAATATACCATTTCAAATATTCTGTGATACAATAGTTGTCTCCTCACAAGTCCAGAATGGAACAAATCTGCAGTGCCTTTCCTGCCAATGCCAAAGGTGCGACCTGGCATGGGAAGCCTTTAAAACTTGGACACCTGCCTTTGAGAATCCAAATCTCATCCAAGTTGTGGTCCTTTTTAATCTGTCAGTATCAGATGAGCTGCTGTGCAATCTTTCAGGCCCTCAGGCTATCCCTAAAGAACTACAGAAATTTGTCATTCATTGAATTAATATCAAAATCTTCATCAAAAAGGATTTTAAAATGTTGACTGGGCTTCAGAGTAGGAGCATGTAGCACTTGTTCAAAGAGAAAGAGAAGCAGGTGTAAGGAGCAACCTTGTCTCCTTTCTGTTCATCTATTTTTAATTCAAAATGTTGCTCTTCTATTACTTGAAACTCACCTGAAACACAGAGTAGAAAGAAAGGGGATGACACTGTATTAACATCCTTTTGAAAACTGAAATGTTTCAAAATGTGCATTTTTTTCCACAGCTGAAATAATATTTTTGAAAAGATTATTTTTTATATCAGACTTCAAATCAGAAAAATTCCTTTGGGAACTGCTGTTTTTAAGCTATGTAGAAACAGGACTGCAGCACTTGGCATATACATAGAATTCATTATCATAAGCAGAGACACAATACACTAATATATGTACAGATGATTGCTAAGAGACAAATGTCTCTATGTGTGTGTGTGATAATCCATGAATAAATGCATTTATAACTCATATGTAGGTATTTCATATTTAGAGACATCTCTATTTATGGATTAAAAGAGAATGGACTAGATTCAGGAACTTATATAAATACACACCTATACAATAGTTACACAAATTATATCAAGATAAGAAAATGAAAATAAATTAAGAATTTTTATCTTTACCTAGCATTTAGTATTTTCCATTTTTCTCTGAAAAACTTCCAAGCAAGATCCCTTCCGTGTGGATTTCGAGCTACGTGGATTATCACATCAATTGCATCCTGATCCAGGACAACTTCTGAGTTGAGAGACAAATTCAAAAGTCTAGTGGGAAAAACAAGAACGTTTAGTTTCACAAACACATTGTCTAACATCAGTCCACCAGAAAAC
Source organism: Buphagus erythrorhynchus (assembly GCA_013400855.1). Classification (NCBI taxonomy): domain Eukaryota; kingdom Metazoa; phylum Chordata; class Aves; order Passeriformes; family Sturnidae; genus Buphagus; species Buphagus erythrorhynchus. The sequence continues at coordinate 20,996 of VZTT01075298.1, read as the reverse complement.
TATTGGGAAAAAAAGCTCACTGCTGAATTGTTTCAGTCTCCAAGTGAGTTCAGTGGTTTATTTCTATGATTTCAAAGACTGGACACATTTATGATTCAGAAAAATCTTGGTGTAAAAAGATTTCAGTAAAAGCTGAGTGCAACTTTACATGTGCACTTTTATAAAATCTGTAAGATCAAATTGGTCAAGACATGGTAAATATGCAACCTAGTAACAAAAAAATACCAGTAATTATTGCAGTATTTTATACATTTCCAATGAACAAAAGAAAATCTAGAACTGAAAAGATGATATGTGTCAATTTTCCTATGCATTAATGCAAAAGTGTAAGATGGTTTAAACAGACAGCAAGCCTGTACTTGAAAAGAAAATTTCTTTCCTTTAGATGAAAGCTCAAGTGACGATTCATAACTGTTGATTATTAACAGATTCAAATATAGACTATTTTTACCTGTTGAGCAAGTTTCTGTCATCACTGCAAGTTAAGGCTTCTAATAGTATTTTCTTCTCAGAGACTGCTGTGGTAGAATGAAATTTCATCCAAATGAACTCCCATACATCTTCATCCATCAGTGAAACTCCAGTACAGTAGACAATGTCTCTCACATTGAGAGGGATTCTACAAGAGAAATTAGTGTTAGCATTTTGGTAAACAAGCAGCCTCCTGATACTGGGTACAAAGGAGGTCAATTTCTGAGACTTCAAAATTACTGTCCAACTGTAATGGTTTTTTTTGAAAATTACATTTGCATCTCTTTACTGCCACCAACACTTTCCAGGCCATCCTAATGGGCTTTCTAAAGGGTAACACATGCCTGCCATTTTCTTCATAACGCTGTCACATTGTCAGGAGACTATAAAGTATGGTCATGTCGTTCATCAACTCATAATGTGCCACATAACCTACAGGTAACATAAGCTCTCCAAATTAGTACGGGATCTTATCACTCTGTTGCTGGGCTCTGTGCCAAATCTCTTGCTCTTTTTGTCCTTTGCACTGTTTTACAACAGGACCTGAGCAGTCAGAAACTCCTCCTTGCTTGTGCTAGAAAGTGCTTCATCTTCATATAGTAACATACAAGTAAGAAAGGACAATGTGACAATGTGTGACAATGTTACTTAACATGATACTCTTAGGAGAGAAGAAAACAGAAAGATCTGTGGTTTTTTTAGCATATAATACCAGTACAAAACCAGCTCTGCCACAGGATGGTTGAGAACTGTGATTACTGCTAAATAAATATCAACTGAAACTACAGTTAAATTACCAAATTCAGACCTAATGCATATATAGTATGTGCATATGTACAGTTTTCTACTAAAAATGTCTCAGTTGGGCTTTCAATTTCCTACCTTGCTTATATTTCCTATACAAGCATAGAAGCTGAAAGATTTGTACCACTGTCCCACTAATTCAGGTAGGACCTGTGGGCTGGAAGGACTGACATTATGTGTCTGTGTTTGGATAGTACAGACACAGTAGCAGATGTACCTAGAAGTGGATGTTTAACCCCAGAATGGACAGCACTCCTCACTTTCAAAATTTACAGTAAAACATATCAATTCAATGAGCTCTCCCAGCTAGTCCATTTTTTACATTCTAAGGACCAACACCAGCAATTTTAGCAGCAGCATAGTCAGTAAGCAGAGGATCATTTGCATCTCTGGGAAGGAAGGAGACATTAAGACAAGTGATGGAGCTGATCCCATGACCACAGCCTAGATGTCACCATTTTCCTTGCTAAGAAAACTCTACTGCCACCAAATCAGTAGTAGTGTACTGGCAGTGCTGCAGCAGATCTAATCACTATAATCCAATCAACTGCTCCAGGGAAGGTGTTAGGTCTGTACCTATAAGCTAGGTAATTAGGACAATGTGAAAAAAATCAGCCCCTACACCAAGACATCAAACACAAATACTGCTTTTAAAAGGCTTACCTTCAGAAAATACAAAATGTACAGCCGTGAAACACTACAAACTACTCCTGTGAGAGGCCTGTAATCAGCACTGTAGACACGGGAGTTCCTTTGGTGGAAATGAAAACTGCTTATGAAAATGTGAAAGTAATTTCTCTTTAACTATTGCTCCTACAGAGAGTCCTCTACTTGAATTTTTTCCATTTGTCGGGATTTTTGCTTTCTCACTTGTCTAGTCATTTTGGGCACGCATTCTATCATTATCTAAATATCTGAAATCTCTTCAGTCTACAGGTTTTTTAATATTATAGGTTCCTGGAAAATTGCAGTTCCAAGGCACTAGATCAGCATGTGAATGTTTGTCCCTTGTATTAACCAAATCAAGTGGATAAAATTACCGTTATTTTGGTACTGCTTGGGTTTTAACACTGCAGAACACATCCTGTTGTTAGTGAAACCTCATCTGTGCCTTCAAGGCTGCTCTCATTGTTAAAGAGCTAATATGATTTATGAATACTTCGGAAGAATAGAAATAAACGTTTAAGAGCATCACTTTAAATGGCTTTAATCTGAATACTAATCCAATTTATTTAACTTTGTTTCTTGCATTAGAGATATGGTGAGAATGAAAGATGTAGCTAGCTGAGATAGTTTAAAAATTAAACAATTTGGGAGAAAAAGTTAAAAATTAAACAGTTAGAAAAAAATTAATTAAAATCATGCTGTGCCTTTATAGGGATTTCTTTTTTTCAAGAGTGAATCATAAAGCTCTACAATGAGCTAAGAATAATGTTCTAAGTCATAATTAATTGATACATATTTGCTCCTATTTAAAGTATGTCCTAACAATTGAAGATACACTTATAAAATTGGACCACAATTATTTATCTTCTGGGGAAATTGTGTCCTAATTTTTTAAAATGTAAATGCACACAGTTTAGACACTTCTTTAATAAAATAACAAGTTTCAACACTGTTTAGGGTATGATCTGACAAATAAAATTAATCAGGAACGTTATTCTTATTTTTGCAACAATTTAACATTTAACTTATGCCTACTTTTCTTGATGACTATATTTAAAATCTTGTTTAATAGGTTACAGGATTCAGATAAGAAACAAGAATGAAGTATTAGTACTTTGTTGGCAGATTTATAATACAAATTCTATTATAAAGAAGAGCACCATACAGCTTATTTTTAAGAACTTCAATCCCAAATTTTATACTCCTATTCTCTGTTACAAACTCCAGGAGTCATGCAGACTTTCTGCTGGCACCATCATGCAGAAAGAGGAAGGGATGATCCTCTAACATAGCACATATCCAGTCTAAAGACAGAGGGCAGAACTTCCCCTTGAAAACTGAGGCACAGAGCTGTGATGGGCTTGACATTCAGGCACCTGTCCCACCTCAAATTCAGGGGACCTTAACTGAGGATGTGGCTACTTAAGATGTCTGGGGCAAAGCTATGCATAGTCCCTGTCCTGTGCTCCCAAGTTTCAGGCATTACAGGTGTCTGAGAGAGGCAGGCAGAGAATACATCATCCCTCGAGTGATGGTTATGCTATTGCTCATTCCCATTCCTGTTGCAGATCCCCCACATGTGAACATGCAGCCAGCCTAGTCAAGCTCTTCAACACTGATTTTAATGACTGAGTGATAAGTTAAGTACTTCTTTGTGGCACTAATCCCTGAGTAGATATGCCTTTGTCCATTCTGGACAATTTTTGCAACAAAAATACGGTAGTTTATGATCAATTGTTTTGCAAAGTTGTGGAGATATCATCCCTGAATGAGAAAATTGGAGACTAATCTATCTAATTTCTAAGGATTTCAAATTAATTACTGCTAATCTATAATCACTACACATAGGGTCATTTTACTACAGTGACACATAGAAGTCATACAGTAAAAACACTGCCTGAACCAGCTGCCCCGTAACACCCAGTTTTATCTTTTACAAGATGAACTTCTCTCTATTTAGACCCAGATGGTCTTTCAGAGTGCTAAGTCCTTGATAAACTCGTGCACTCAACAGTGTTTTCTTCCTCCTTAAGTTTTATTGACTTGAGTGCAAGATTCTACTCAAATGTTGTAACAACCTATTAATTAGTAAATCACTTCAGCAATATCAGCTCACATTAGCTGGCAAAGCTCCAGAAACATTTCAAAATGCATGAATAGCTACGCCTGATTTTTTTCAGTAATTAAAACTTCTAGGGGCTGTGAACACAGAAGAAGGGATTCACTTTATTTTTTTACATTTATCAGACACTGTGTGAAAAAAATTAAAATAACTCTCACTTTTTCATGTCTGCTGCTAACAATTTCCAAAAATAGCTGCTAGGCATCAATCCCTTGAAAGAACCCAGAGCCTCTTCCAAGAAACTAACAAAAGTAATTAACCTGTTGGCCATGTTCTCACAAATACTTATGTAGGCGGTTAAACTCAAGTACAATTCTAAGTTGTTGCAAGACAGTAGCACTACTGTGTCCATGTGGAATGCAGAAATAAAATTATCTACCGCAAGTAATTAGATACAGAAATAAAGGAGAAAGCAAAGGAAAGAAAAAATGCTTGTTTGGAAAAACATTTGATTTTCTATCACCTAAGCCAGACTTCATTGAAATAGTTCAATTGATGAATGGTAATTTGTTATTTACTACTCTCTCAGATCTATGGGGAGTTTTGTTTATAGACAAGCAACACACTCCTATACATGCCTGCAATTGTTTCTCTGGTGGCATTTCCACTGAGTTATTAAAGGTCCAGTCAAGTAAGCACCCTGCCAACTCAGGCAGGTGGATGGACATGAATCCATTATTCCTTGTAGAGGAAGCACAAAATCTGCATGAACAAGTGTGGAGGCTCACGACTCACAAATTTGGATAGTTATCACCATCCTTCAAATTATGTATGGAAGACATTTACTGCATTATTTACACCCTTCTTAAGACGATAAAGAATTAAGCAATGTTCCTAACCATCACAGCATCATGGCAGAAGTGAAATGGCAAACAGAAGCCACTGAGAAAGCCCATACCTACATTATTACACTTTGAAAGATTAGATGAGGTTGTTTTGTATTGCTTAGTAACCAGAAGTGTTTCACTTGTAATGCAAACAACACACAGGTGATCTGACTTGAAACCTACAGAACAGAAAAGCTCATCTCTTATCCTCTTTTCAGTGATCTCTGGCCTGTAGCAGGGCATCTTGCCCCCAACAAGAGCTTATCTGTTGCTTGTTAACTAGTCAGATATCTGGAACAGGAATAGCTGTCTTGTAGTGAGTTCTTTTGGCACCACAGGATTAACAGGAGTCTGGCATCTCCCAAATGCCAATACACATCTTAATGTCGAAGTGAGATCTGGAAGATAAGCTGTATTTCTCACTGATTTCTCACTGACACCTCACTTTACAAACTACAAAAACTACACCAAACTCTCACAAAGCAGAAATCCTCTACACATTCCATGGAAATTTGTGGAATTTTTCCCGTGAGGAGGGATGCCTGCTTCCCAGTTACTCCCACGGAGATTGAGCAAAGGAATCTGTCTACATTGTCATCATTTCAGTGGTAAGTTACCTTTGACTCTCAATCAATACTATTTCTTTTGCTAGCTTTAATATAGGTACCTTGATGTTGTGCACTGGGTTATGTCATGCTGCAATCTACTAGTAGTTCCTTTTAAATTTTATACTGTGTAGTAGGTAACTGATTAAGATCTTTTGTCTGTTATCTCCTGTCTGTTTAATAAATAATTCATTTTTTTTAAATAGACCTGATCTGCCATCCTTAGTACTCGCAGGCCAGAATGATTTCTTAAATTGAAACTGTTGCTGAAATCTGAAGCTAGGACAGGACTTGTCTGAAGCTCGCACTGGTCCTGTGATGTGGCCCCACCTCAAGCACTCCAAGATTTCTTGGAACAATCTGGATTATTAGACCAGAACAGTTTTAAAATATCTGTATTTGCATTCAGAATTGTCTATCAGTCTCTACTTCTCCTCATTCACATAGATAGACAAATGCAAACTTCATTAACCTATGGGTTACAGAATGGATGCTGGCTTAGCCTAATTCAGTGCAGCAGCCTGCACTCCCCCCACTGCAAACATTATCAAAACTGATCAGAGTGCTTGTGACAGAAGATTATTAATAGAAACAGTAAAAACTGCATTAAAGCTAAAATCACCCCGAAGTGATATGACATCAGCATCAGTGAAATGCATTTACTCTAAGTTTTCTAGGCAATTAATTAAGGTACTTTGTTTCCATATAAAAGAGGGCAATAAATAGCAACGGTTATGTTTCTAAAGAAGTTAAAAATCAGAGCAAAGGAAAGTGGCTATGACTAGTTGGGGCCTTCCAACAGGTCCAGTAACATCTCACAGAACATCTACACATAACTGTGTCTGATGCAATACTATCATCTCCCACTGTTCAGTGCTGCATGTCAGCAGAACGGCATCACCACAGCTCTACTAACAGAATCAGAATAGCAGTACTTCTCCTGTTGAAGGCAAATCAGCTGTCTCAAATCAAAGCAGCTGTCTCAGATATTCATGTTTACATCATCCTGTTTAAATTTGCCCCAAGCAAGAATACATCCACAGTCAACTTTGCCAGCAGAAATGTATACGTGGCAACCTGTAGCTGATGCATGGCAAGAGTGGCTGGAAGATAACTGTGCCTGCACCCACAGAGATGTTTGCAAAAAAAATGCTCATGTCTATGAGTAAGTTATGCTTCAAGTCATCATGGTGTGTATTTGGATATTACCCTCCTGTTGTCACCTGTCAGGAGTTTACATATTGCAGCTCTCCATGCATTCTTTCCTGAACTTCAGAAGTACATGTTTAGTCAACCTATCCAAGGCAAGAAGTCTGAAAATGCTAATCCTCTTAGAAACATGTTTTTCTTTCAGAACAGATGCAGTGAAGGTTAAAGGGGTTAACAAGGCTGATTATTAAGCTCAGGCAGGCATTGAATGGTAATTTTTGTTAATTTTTTAGGCTGAACCACAGTGCTGTTCTATCTAAGGAGTGTGAATAATGTGTTTCTTCACACATGAAAGCTTCACAGGGATGAGCTCAGTTAAATGAAGGTAGAAGCAAGCATCTTTATTTTCCAACAGTAGATTCTCTTGTACAACATTCTGCTGTTGACTGAATCCCAGTAACTTTACATTCTTAAACTACAAGGGAAATTTCAACATGGTTATATGTTTCCTACTCTGTAGTCTTCTGAACATTGACACGGAAGTTTTAAGTGTTTCCATTGTTCCAGTACAGGAGCAGTGTCCTGGTTATACCTGGAGGAGGGCAGAATCACAGAGGTTTTTCTCCACGAGAACTTCCTCTGTGAGTTGATGGGACCAATTGGAGGCTGGTTTGGTTACTGACAGCCTGAGAAACCAATTGAAGAAAGTTAGTTCACTCCGTGAACTCACATTTTGAAGGCGGTAACCCGGAAAAGAGCTCTCTTTCTCTTCTGGCAGCAGCGCAGGTAACACCAGCCTGGCCTAGCCCCACTGCAGGCCTGCGGGCCTGGCAGGGGGCAGGGCTGGGCCCTGTCTGGGGAGCTGGCATGGCCCAGCAGGGAGGAGAGGTGGCCATGGGCAGGGCAGGGCTGGGCTGGGCCCCTGTCTGGGGAGCTGGCATGGCCAAGCAGGGAGAAGGGGTGGCCATGGGCAGGGCTGGGCCCCCTGTCTGGGAAGCTGGCATGGCCCAGCAGAGAGGACAGGTGGCCATGGACAGGGCAGGGCAGGGCCCCTCTCTGGGGAGCTGGCATGGCCCGGCAGGGAGGAGAGGTGGCCATGGGCAGGGCTGGGCCCCTGTCTGGGGAGCTGGCATGGCCCAGCAGGGAGAAGGGGTGGCCATTCACAGTGGGTGCTGTAGCTGAGACCCAGGGAGGCTGAATGAGATCCCAGCCGTTCCCCCTCCTCCCCCTTTCCAGCACGGCCGCTGCCGTTCCTAGTTTGGGCCAGCCCCTTCCAGCGTGGCCAGAGTGTTCTGAGATCCTGGCACAGCTCCAGCATGGTCTGGCCACAGTCTTTACATTTCCTGTGTGAGATTTTAACTCTTTTAATGCTCAAATAAGACTTGCAGACTTTTAATCCTTCCCTGAGTTAGAGGGAAAAAGCATAGAAGAGTTAAGTTTCTTTAGATGGAAGGAGAATGAGAAGATGCTATGAAGGTTGGCTGAAAATCCTTTTGTAAATTGTAGGGATGAACTGATATCGCACTGAAAATTCCTATAAACCATGGAGAAAGACATGGGGGATTGGAGTGTTCCATTTGATGGACTGTTGACCAAAAGCACCTGTGTTGAGAATCCTTCGCACCGAGGAGAAAAGGGGATCTCTGTTTCTGGAGATGAAGCACGAACAGAGAGAGAGACATGAAGAGAATGTTTGTTTTGGAACAGTTCATTCTTAAAAGTAATACCCCATGAGTTTAATGTGGCCCATAAGCACAGCTTTGGGAAAGCTGTGAGCATGGGAGGAGCTTCACGACTTGCAGGTTCTCCCAGGCGGATGCGAATCATGAAAGTGAAGCCACGAGAGAACTGTTTTTTTCCCCTCCTTCTGGAGAAGTCCCTGTGGCCTGACAAGTGGAAACTTCTCTCTCTGAAGTAAACTGAAAAGGATTATTTAAGTTGGGAACTGACTGAAGTAGTTTTTTGTATGTTTGTTTTGTTGTGAAGAAGGTTGGGAGAGGGGAGGAAGGAGTGGTCTGAAGATCTTACTCTAAATTTGTTTTTTTCTCTTTCTTTGTGTAGTTAATAAAGTTTTTTATACCCTTTTTAAGTTTTAGGCCTGCCTTGCTTTTGCTCCTGGTTCTATCTCACAACAGAAAATGAGTATATTTAATTTGGCAAATCAAAACTATAACAAGCAGCATATATCCCAATTTAAGAGAATGAAAATGATTGTTTTAATATGACAATCAAGTCAGAAGTAAATACAGCCCTTCAAGAAATCAGCCATTTAAAAAAGAGTAAAATTATTTAAATTCATTGATTAAAACACTGCAAGACCTACTTTGAGGTCTATCCTCAGATTTTCAGTAGAAAGAAATAATGACCTTTTTTTTAACAACTGCAAGGATTAAAATATATCAATTCCTAAACCAGCAAAACAAGGTGTCTCCTTACAGTCTCTTCGGCTTCTGATGCTATGTGTTTGGTTTGCTCCTTATAAAAACAAATTTATTTCTCAGTTATGGTTTTTTTTCCATTGCATTTTGCCCTGAAAAAGTGGTCACGAGCAATACCACCTAAAGCCCCTTGCACACTAAGTATTTCTGGTATTTCAGGTACTGAAGCTCCTTTTCCCTCAGGTGAATGCTCTCTCATCTTTAGACTGGAGAGCTGTATCATTTCTCTTACTAATGAAATAAATTCCAGTGGCTGAGCTGAAGCTAGAGGAGGAAAGTGTGTTGCAGCATCTTAATACTGTCCCAAATATCTCATAGACAGGGCATTAAGCTTGCTTTCTGCATTGGCAGATACAGGGCCAAGGTACTAAACTGAAATATAGCAAACTGCTGGAATCTCAGCACTACTGTTTGAACTGGTGTTGAAGAGAAGCTTGTCTGCCAGCTGTGTTGGAAAAGAAAAGGAGCAGTTCTTTTCCTGCTTTAGTGACAATATTGAAAGGCATCTTTTGCAAGAACCCCATTGGACTCTACAGTTGCCATTTATGTATTCATTTGATATAGGTATCTTACTACTTGTAGTGCTGGACCCTTAGAGGGCCCACTCACACTTTAGAATCTCACATTAAGAGGCTCTTCACAGCACAGTGGCTGCCGCCAGCTGCATTTTGAGAGGCCCCTAAATCCCCCTGTAGGAAGCGTAACTGAGCATCTGATTCTGCCCTGAGCCAGGCATCCAAAAATGAAGCAATGCCTAAGTCACTTTACAAATTGAAGTCTTCACAGCCTCTCAGCTGACTTCCACTTTCATGCATGGAGGCTAGTGTTGTAGATCACATATAATTTGGGTTTTTTCACTAATTCCAGAAGAAAATCTGCAGCACTATACTTGGAAATCTAAGGGCTTTTTTAAACTGTACTGGAAATACAAAGAGGACCTCTGTCCTTGTGCTAAAAATTACCATTATTTTACTTGGTGAACAGCGGCAAATTATTTGCACAGTAAAGAGTATATAATTACAAAATACAAACAGTATCTGATATCATGATTACTTCACTTTCTTATTGTGAAGAGTAGCTGGTAATTCATTTAATTACCAGATTAAATGTAATTACTAAAAACCACAGCAATTGCAAGCATATGCCAGTAAAACAGTCAGATGTTATTGTACTACCCAACACTTTATCCAAAATTAAATATTACAAGTAAAACAGAAAAAACATTTCAAAAGAACATCTAAAAAGTCATAGATTAAAAATGTGGCTATAAAAGTTATGAATGTTAGCATTTCTTCAGTATTATTAATAGCACATTCTTTATTATAGTTATTTCAACTTTAACTGCAGTAACTTCCAGGGAATCAAAAACCTCCCTTATATGATTTACTGACTGTGCATTTATGTGGTATTTAATATTACATTTTAATTTAATACTGAGTTAATTTTCAGTTGATTAAAATCTTGAGACACAACCAAATTCCATTGTCTCTACTGGTTTGAAAAATCTGTGTCATCTTCCAGAAAAAAGTTTCTGGGAGGGGATTGATGGAAGTGTTGCAAATTAGCCTTTATTTTTACTGTCACAGTGACATTCAAATTTTATCTATATATAAAAAAATCTCTGAGCTCTCTGGAACTCTGTTTTTGTGCTCTGGCTATGCAAACCCACCAAAATCAGGCTTTCTACAATTATCAGTCAATTTCATGGTTCTGTTTCAGAAGAGGGAATGGCAAACCAAAGAACATTTATAGTAATTGCTAATAAGGAATGGAATAGGCAAGGATACATAGAGTTTCTGTATCTGTCACCAACTTTTCTCACCAGTTGTCAGAGAAGTCTGGAGAAAGAGGAGCAGCAATAGAGAGGAGTTTCCCCTTCTCTGTGAGGAAACAAGCTCTGAGGGAATCTTACACGTTCTGAGGCAGCTGTTTGTTTGAGGCAGTTTGTTTGCAGCAAATTCATAAACAGCTGTTAAGGGTACCAAGCTAAGCAAAGCACTTGACTGATGAGAAAGAATACAAAATGGCACATCTTAGATGTGCTCTCTGCATGTATCTTGTACTTATCTGCTTGCCCTTTGAACTTGAGCAAGTTATTGTCTCTGAAGTGCTAAAAGAGGTAGAAGCATGACTCACACACCAAGCTAATTAAATTCTGATTGTGGAATCATCGGTTTCTTGGTAAAAATGCATGAAAAAAAATCCCTTTCTTTACTTTCAGGTTTCAGTCCAAGTTAGCTTAAACTGAGTAAAGGTGCTATGAGGTGGCTCTGATTCAACAGGGTCTGAACATTGCTCAGAGAACACTGACATACCCTACAAATGCTGTTATTGTGAAACACAAGCTGATTTTATGTTTGCTGAGTTGCTATTACTAGTAGCCTTTATAAAATTGTTTCAATATAAGTAGATAGGAAATGAGTTTTGCTCATATATTAGTTACATTCAGGATGTGAGACTGCTCTGAGAAAACTGGGAAATTCTGGAGCATGGGACTGAACAAATCCTACAATCTCAAAAAATAAATAAAAGTGTGTCTCTATCTTCTTTGCCAGTTGTGTCCCTATTTATCAGCTGACTGTCAATCTCTATTCTGTAATTACATTATTTGCTGCAGCCATTTTTCAAAACTGTGCAGTTCCTTTGAGAAACACATTGCTTTAACTTAGTAGCTATTCTCCTCTGCCCTGCTGGTGCTTTTATCATAATACTCATCACATGCTGACAACCACAATCTTCTGCTACCAAAAATGGCCCCATTGAAAGGCTAAGATGAATCTTCAGACAGCTCCTTAAATTTATTCCTTTTCTCTCTTGCTACTGTTAGTAAAGCAATAAGCTTGTGTTTTGTTATGTTTTTCTTTTCTGATGCCTCCTTTCTTAATCCTATTGGAAAGACACAGGCAGGTAGCTTTGCATGGTGACAGCTTTTTTAACACTGAATAATCTACTGCTGTGCATGCTAATAGGTAATGCTAGGTTTGATTAACTAATTTTGCAAATGAATATCTAAGTAAATTACTTTTGCAGACTGTTTCCAATGATTCTTTCTCTTTAATTGCCTATTTGAAAAGCTTCATACTGATTGTTGCTGCTTATGATAAGAATTCATATAATACCCTGGGGTATTTATTTCATAGTAAATATATCTGGTATCACTTTACACAAGAAAACCCTCCACCTCACACATCTTACTTAAAGGTACATAGTCATAGTTTCAAGCAATTTTTTCCCCTGAAGTTTCAAAGTCATATAGGAATGTAATTCCCCTTCATGGCTGGTTTTAAGAGACATTTGGATACTTATGTAACTGGGTATACCCACAAAAGATTTTTAAAGATTACAAAGGCAGACAGAGATAAATTAATTGCAAACAAACACCAATAAGTCCAAGAAGTCTCTGAAAAATCCTGCTTGCTTGTATGGCTAGAGAGATCCTTTTGCCAATCTAATACAAGACTGTGACTAAAAATGAGAGAATTTTTCTCATATCTTTTTCTTTTGTATTTGAAAGTAAAATATTCTCTTTTAAATCAAAATATCATGCCATGTACAACTGTGTACAGTGCAAATATTTCACATAATCAGAAAATCCACTATTCTTTCTAAATAAGTTGTGGTCTTAACCTATACTCTGCACTCATCTGTCCATATATGACTACATACTTAAATACTTGAAATTTCAGTTATTTCATATTTCTTAGATGCCTGCCTTTAAAAGATAAACTTCATACACTATGCATGGCCCATGTTCCTTTGCCTCAGCTGAATAAACCTGTGTCTTGACAGCCTAACTTAACATATTTGCTGTCAAACCACTACAGTGCTGCTAATGCTCAAGGCATCAGCTGTAATATTATCCGCTCTCTGAAACCTTACATGAGCTTTTCATGTATTCCTGAATCACATTACTTTTCAAGTCTTCACCCTTAAATACCTTGTAACATTTCCCTCCAACACATCTCCTTCCTTACTTCTCAGTCCTTCCGTCTCTAACCTCTCTCACTTTTTTAAATGTTTAGCACCTTCTGCTCTCTTACCCCAACACAGGTTTCATGTTTGTCTGACATCATGATGTTGACTCATCTTTCTTTCTTTAAATCCATCCATAAAATCCATCTTCGTGTCTTCTAGCATAGAATTATCCAACAGCAATTTATCAGGAGTGGGCTGAATCCCCTCCACCAACTCATATATGCAAAGTCAAATAATTCATTCTGAAACCCCACAGACATTTTTAAATGACAGCCAGCAACCTCTGCTTCCTCCTGTAAATAAAACCTTTGCAAAAGAGGGCACAGCAGACAGGGCAGGCAGGAAAGGAAGAGCTGTACTGCTTCTCAGTAAGAGAGATGTGAGATACACATTTCAGCTCCACTTACCGGTTCCTATTGCTAGAAATCCAGTCAGAGATTAAGGTTGCAGCCTGCTGGTGACAGTGTTTATTCCCAAAGCTGCAGGCCAACATGATAACCTCCCGACGCAACTCCCTGTCCAAATTAAAGAAAGCAATAAGGCTGCATTAACAAATGTGTTCCAATGTTTAGAAAAAACTATTTCTTATAACAGTGACAGCAACCAGTAGCTGGGCAACATATCAAAGACAATCTGGCTTTACAAATCTCAGTGTCAGTTTAATGCCTGCAACAACTGATGAAAGGTCATGGATCAAAACTAGCCCCCATTTACATTTAGGCACTCTTCCCAACCTCTGTGGTCACGTGAGTACAAGTTCTTAGAAATTCAGTGTAGTCAGATATTAAGCTAGGGCTTAGGAAATCACGTTCTCCTAACTTAAGAAAGAAGAATTCATCTCACAGCATCTTTCTGCTCTCCTTGCAACCCAGAGAAGAAAAAACAGAAGGGTGACAGAGCTAAGGAATTATGACTGGTTTATGCTAAACATGAATACATTTTATGAGGGTGCATTCATATAATTATATTTCACAAATAAAAAAGTAAATATAACAGTACTCATGTTGGTATGATGCTTGAACAAGTGATTTGTTTAAATTGTTTGTTGGCCATCCAAGCTTCAGATACATCGATGCCACTTGTCTTAAAATATACTCCTGAGGAGAAAAAAAAAAGGGTATTTCATGTTAAAAATAATTTATTTTACTTGAAATTGAAATACTGCTGCCTAGTGAGGTTTGGCCACGCTTTTTACCCTCAAATAATGTCCAATTCCAAAGACTTAGCAAAGCTACTTGTCTACTTAAAATCTTCCTTCACTGCTATAGTGAGAAGCAATCTCTAGACAAGCTACTCGATTAGATGCCTAGTATAAGATAATTTATTAATATAAAATCCACAAATTTCAAAGGTTTATTACATGATACTTTGAACTTACAATGCACAGCTGAAAAATTACAAGAGTGTCAATAGCTTAATTTCTACTTTGTGGCCAATCTTGACTACACTTTGCATGTTCACTTTTAAAAGAACACTGTTTTAATTTCCATAGCCATGGCAAAAACGTTATGTGGGTACAGTCAATTAACTTCAGAATACATAACCATGTGGCTGCAAATAAGCTTTGTACACTTAATGACACTATGCTTAAAGTTTAGGCTCCTGGTGTGCTTAAGGAACAAAACAAGCACAAGATATATTTTAGTGACTTCTACTTTTTACACAGAGGACATATTTACATATTCTGACCAGTTTTGAAAAAAAACACTGTCATTGTATTCAGCATAATCTTTTTCCAGTGGAATTCACCAATTTAAAAAAGAGAATTGAGATATACAGAACTGCATAGGAGAGCATCTATTTTATTATTACAGATGCATAGGCATGTATATATGTCAACACCAAGGAAGATTCATACTGCAGCCTTCTCTAGCAGATATGTTATTCTGTGACTAAAAAGACTTTTTATTTCCTCTGCTATCACCTTGGCTTTCAAAACTCCCATCAGTAGTGATAAAACATAACCCAGCTGTGAATTTTACTGGTTTTATTTATTAAAATTGTGTATTCTTTACACAATCATGCTTAAAAGTGAAATAGCAATGGCAGACTTCTAAGAATTTTCAGTTGAATTTTCTTTGCAGTAAATAACAGACTAAATATGCAAATTATTTCAACTGCATTTTACATTATGGCTCTGGTTTGCAGGTAGGCCTTAGTATATGTTCCACAAAAATAATTTTCCATGTCATCAGGTAACTCTGTGTATATGTATGTGTGTATCTATATATCTATATATGTATTAACTTCTACGTATATACATACAGTTACTTCTAACTTTCTCCTCTCTAAGCATGGTGCCTACAGTCACATACAAACAAACAAATGTACACTTAAGAAGAAAAAAACATCCTTAGGCATTTCAGGCTTTAAAAAGCTCCCTCATTTGAAGGCTTTACAACATTACATAAAGTTACTGTATGCTGGCCATTGAAAATATGTAGACTATATAAAATTCATAGTGAATAAAAACCCCAAGAGTTCATAATTGTCACTGGCTGCAGTCAAATCCTGTGTACTACATAAACCATGCCTCAGTGTAGCTACAGGTAAATGTTTAAATATTTGCCATGTCTATCTTAATTATCCACTGTGAGCTATTACTGCTGTCCCTTTGGACACAATTATGAATGGGCTTTTGACTCAACAGTGATCTAATTCTTGTTAATTATGGTAACTGCATTGAATCCATCAAGGATTTTGGGATGAAATAATGACTACAAATCTTTGCTTCAGTTGCATGTATTCTGTTCATTTGTGCCTAGATTTGCTGTTCTTGCTGATCTTGGGCACCCACTTAAATATCACCATGGGGCTCCTCAAAAAAAAAAATCTGGCAATAGAATACTTTGACTCTTTTAAGTGAAATACTTTATTTGTCATCGCATTTTACATGAGGGATAATTACCTTTCCTTCTTCCATTCACATATGCCTCAAACAACAGTTATCACTGTTCAAATGCAAATGAACCAAAGCTTGATAATTGCTATGTTTAAATAAAGAGTAATTAGGAAGAAAGTTAATATCCCTAGGTCATTTACAGTATCTGACTGGGGAACAGTTCACATCTTGGCAATAATATGAGACAGTAAGAGGCAAAAGGAAGAAAGGCAGGAAGGACAGACAGATGGAGAGAGTAAGGGGAAGAAGGAAAGGAAGAACTAGAGGAAGAAAGAGACAAAGACTCTATCTCTTACATTGAAGATGTTGTAGTTTTCTGTACGGTCCAGCAATTTATCTAGAGGATAAAGAGCTCGGCTGGCAGCATGCCAAGGCAGGAAATCTTTTTCTTCTGAAAGATACCTCATAATCTCCAAAGGAATATTCTGAGGCAAATAACCAGCTCTGCACAGTAAAAGAAGTCAGTATTTAATTGGTTTTCAGAAGATATTCACGATGGGGCATAAACAACTTCTTTTTTTCCCAAATGAAATTAAAATGCAGAAAAAAATTATAAACTCATCACACTTTAAGGACATAAAAATCAACCTTATAAAAAAACAGCAACTTGCAGTCTCTCCCAACACATAGAAGCATACTGACTTGATGAAGTAAGGCATGAACAAACATGAAAGAAAACCACACAAGTTATCCCTACTTTGAATAGATTCCTGTGATTACGAAAGACATGAATGAAGAAATAACTGTCTTTAAGGAAAGAAATCAAAAAATAACCAAAACAAAAAGAAAGGTGTTGCTTTGTTCATTTGTAAGACAGAAAGCTGTCTGCATAAAATCAACAATCCACGGAATTTTGCTTGAGAAAACATTTCTACTGACCATCAGCAATCGAAAAGAATTAGTGCTGAAGAAGCTTCAGTTTTACAGTTATTCACCTTACTGTTTTCTCTCTCCTTTAGAACTGCCTTGTCTTTTATCCACCTTAAGCCACTTTGACATCAGTCATCCAGTGACATCACTTTGGTTCAGGATGTTCCAGAACTTTGCACATAAATTATGAATTTTTTCAGGTGTTTATAAATCAACCAGCTAAAATTTTGTTCCATTTTTTGCAATCATAAAAGACCTCCCCCTGCATGGGAAAGAGTGTAGGGGGGGTATAGGAAGGGTTCTGAAATTATAGCATTGCGCATAAAATGCAATACAGACACAAGCATTTGAAAGTTACTTTAAAAACCAAATTCAGAAAATGCCAAGCTTTAGCTTTTGCTCTCACTTTCTTTTACAGAACAGCACTTTTTCTTCACTGTCCAGACTGCAGAAACAAAGTGCAACCCTGTGGGTGTGAACTTCCCAGAAATGCATTGTCTACTCTTCTGATACAAGTGTTTAAATCCAAAAAGAATTNCAGAAATTAACCATTGAATACATGTTAATATAAATTTTTATCTCTGCTGTAATATCATGTAAAAACTGCCTCATGTCTTGAAATAGCTTGTTTCCTTGCAGTGTGCACCACATCTTGCAGGCCTTCATTTTTTACACTCTGTTGGAAGAATAACACTCTGTTCCCTTCATGTTCTCAGGAAAGAAGCGAGTTCATGTAACAGATTTCAGAAGTATCTACCCCACCCTCCAGTCTGCTTCATGTCATTTTTGTCCACATTTTATCAGCTCTGTTTTCAACTCTGGTTCCAGCACATACTCAAGCACGAAAAACAAGATCACTTGGGGAGCCCACTGTGCCAACTGGGGAACTGAGCAGATATGAAATGAAACTGGTAA